>JANIJG010001268.1:18236-73084 GCA_024611175.1 Megaceryle torquata | reverse complement strand
TGTTCCAGCCCCTTAATCGTCCTCGCAGCCTCCATTGGACTCTCTCAAGTAGATCTCTGTCCCTCTTGAACTGGGGAGTCCAGAACTGGATGCAATACTCCAGGTATTTCACTAGGGCAGAGTAGAGGGGGAGGAGAACCTCCCTTGATCTGCTGGACACGCTTTTCTTAGTGCACCCCAATATACTATGTACACATAGCTCCTGCCACAAAGATGGTACAGTCTGACCAGTCAGAAACAATAAAGAAATCTGAAGTAATTTGCTGGGGTTTTTTGGTGTGTGGGTTTTGTTTTGTTTTGTTTTGTTTTAATTTGTAGCATGCTCATCGTCATATGATCTGAGTTCCTTGCCGCAGTTACAGACAATCAGGTCTTACTCAGAGATAGGAAGATCCTCTTTCTTGATGCACCACTTGGGCTTTTCTCAGCAGGAATTTAATGCAGTTTGATACATTTCTTTTGCTCTGTCTCCTTCCACATCTTTGAGTCTGCTTAGGAAGCAGGTGCTATGGGCACTGAAAGGAATGCTTTACATGTTCATTCTGGAAGGCACTGATGTGCCTTCTCCTCAAAAATCACAGAATCCTATAGCTCTGTGACTGTTGTAGACAGAGCTTTGTCTCTGTAGACTTCACCTCTTCCCTTGGTGACTTCCTGATTTCCCATGAACATAGCTCTAGTATGCTAGGGTCCCTGCCAGAAGTTCTTGAAGGTATTAAAAATCAGCCCAAGGGCTGTGAGTGTGACACAGCATTACGTGTCCCTGCTCAAAAAAACCCATAAAGTCAAGACTCCCCTGTAGTTTTGGAGAGGCTCCTTTAACTGAGGACTATTAGTCAGTTTGGATCATTCAGCCTTCCAAGTAATCACTGGCACTTTGTGTATTCCTGCATTTGGGTTGGCCAAAAGAGAAGAGAAAGGATATAGAAGAAGGATGTCTTTACCTCCCTCACTAAGGGTCAGGAGGCAGAAGGATATCACTTCCCTGACTGACTGGGCTCAGTAATAGTGTGTCACGGAGATAGTCACCATCTTGGAAGCCCTCCTCACCAGAGCCTGTGCCCTGGATTGCTTGCTAGGGGCAATGAGGGCTACTTCAGCTCATGAGCTGGCTCTGGCCTCAGCGACACCCATGAGAAATACAATAATGTACCATCTGGTTTTCATTCAGGCTGTCCTTGGAGTGCTGTCCTCAGATGCTGCCCAATGAAACACATGTTAATATATCATTATGGTCCTGAACTTCGAGTAGAACAACTTGGGGAAGGTCCAGTCAGAGGCACTATCTCTGTGGTGTCACAAAGATGCAGTAATTGCTACGCCTGGCTTTCCAGTCAAATGTGTGGCTTAGTCTGTTTTCTTCCAAGCAGCTTGCTGACTGTGCAGTGCAGCAGAGTCAGCGTTACAGCAGGGAGCTTTAACTTCTGCATTTACTAACTTTTGTGCTTATGGCTGTGTGAAGCATTGCGTTAAATACACAGTAGTTTCTAGTACCTAATAAGGAAGGGCTCTCTGACTGTTATTGTTATAGCTAGGGTTGTTATAGTACTGGGGACAGGGAGGCTTGGTCTGACCAAGAGGATGAGGGTTTCCTATACCTATATAATGGGGAAAAGCTAAACATACGCTTTGGATCCAGGTCTGGAAGTAAATGTTGTGCCTCAGACTCCTCTCAAGTTTAAGGCTGGTAAAGTCTTTGGCTGGTTCTGTTGATGGAGTTCTTTTGAAGCCAATGTCAAATTTTGCCAGGGTGCAGTCAATATTTGAACTTTATACCCGCTTTGTGGGAGTTTATGAGCACTAAACTGTGGGTCTATAGGCTTATATGGAAGTGCAAATCCAAGCCAATCAGACCATTTGGCACAATTCAGCAAGGCTGGAGCTCGATCTTCGGGATGGGGGAGGTTCCCAGGATCTCATGCTTTAGCTCATGCTTTCAATTAAAATGAAATTGATTCTTTTTCTGGAAAGAAAAGAAAAAGGGAAAGAGAGAAACCCTACCTTTCTTCCCATAATGTTTCTGTGACTTCAGGGTCGGTCATTGTCATGTGTCAATGGGTATGGCGTGGCACTGCCATAGCATGTCCTCACTTTGCAAATGGGCAATGACCACTTTGTGGGGTTTATTTTTGTTTTGCCCTGTATTTCTCCCATTGCTGTCCTGCATCTGCAGAGAGCCTCTGTTGTTTTTTGTATGAACCTGGCTCCTTTGGTGACTTATGGAAGTTTTCAGTGTGTATTCATTGGGCATTGCCCCTTGCTTTCCTCTCCTAGTCCCCTACGTGCTGAAGAGCTGTGCAGAGTTCATCGAGACTCATGGCATTGTGGATGGGATCTACCGCCTCTCAGGAGTGACATCCAACATACAGAAGCTGAGGTAAGGGCAACCTGTCTGAGTGCCAGAAAGGATTCAGTCACATCACTCTGTCCCTTTTCACTGTTAGTCCCTCAGGCACAGACTGAGGCCAACAAAGCTCTACACTGATGCAGAAGATAAACTGTCTCTGAAGCTGGTAACAGTGAAATACAACATTTCAGGGATTATTCCATGACAAAGAGAAAAAATATCTCCCTCTGCATCTATTAATGAGAAATGCCTGGAGGGTCTCAGCACAAATGCTGAGTTGTTCTCTCTCACTTCTAAACAGAGCAATCTCTTTATAACAGCTTGGGGTCTGCTTATGGGAGTATGTTAGGGAAACTAGAGACACTTGAAACCTTAGGGCCTGATCCTGGGAGACGGTCCAGGCTGCAGTGAAATCTCTGCTTTCCAGTTTGTTTTTTTAATCTAGTTCTTGAGTACTCAGAGTGGAGTACTGGGATGCTACAGCTCTTTTCACCTACATTGTCATGTTTCCATATTGTTTCAGACAAGAATTTGTTTCTGACCAATGCCCAGATCTCACAAGGGAAGTTTACCTCCAGGACATCCACTGTGTGGGGTCACTCTGCAAGCTGTACTTCAGGGAACTGCCCAACCCTCTCCTCACTTATGAGCTCTACAAGAAATTCACGGTGAGACCCTTTGTTGTTCTTGTTTCTCTCTCATTTTTGATGTGCTGCAGGTTCCTCCTTGTCAGCTGTTTAGGACTCACTTCGATGTCCTGGATTCTGGTGTATCTATCAGTACAAACATTTCACAGTGCTCTTCCCTTCTCCTCTTGCATTGGCTCTCTTTCCCTCATTTCTTTTCCCCATTTCATGTATATTTCTCTCTGTTTCTCTGCTGTTTCTTCCTCTTCATATCTTCACTGCATTGCTTCCTTGCTGTTATTTTTTCTCCCCACTGTGGTCCTCCCCCTAGAATTACTCTTTCTTTTCCTCATTACTGTCCATCACTGAGAGTCTTCCGGGTCACCTGGGGCTTGTGATCATAATCACCAGGGTGCAGTTTCCTCCTCCCTGTCCCTCCCACAGTCCCTGACACCTGTACAAACTGATTCTTCAGCCCATGTGTAAAGCACCAGCATTTCTGAATCTGTAGCACTTCTCATAAAGTTTGTCAGTGCAAATGATGACACAGGTTATGCCAGATATGGCATATCAGGTCCATCACGATCACGTCATAAATACAAACGGCACAGAAAAGTGGCAGCTGGCCAAGTAGAAATCTCAAACCTTGTTTAAAGAGAGGATAATTGAAAGATTCTGCAAAACAACCATAGTTTATACATGGCTACAGTTGGAGCCTAGGAGCAGACTGCAGGGGAGTAAAAAAATAAGACCACAAAGCCTGAATTTTTAAGAGAGTGGGATAATTTTGATGACAGATAATATTTTATTAAAAAGTGGCACAGCAAGTTATGCTTGTTGTTAAGGTTGCTTGCTTCTTACTGCTATAAATCCACCTTCAGTTGTTTATGACACCAACGAATTTAATTCCAGTCATTCAGGCTGAAATCTTACGTGCCAGAAGTGTCAATTTTCAGCTAAAAGAATTCATCAACTTCTTAAAACAACTAGGGTGGGAGGATGGGAAAGATTGTTTTCTCAGTGTTAGAAACATCCGTCCTTTGTTAAGAATTTCTGTCATCCTACTCTTTCCCATTTGCTGGGAGGTGGAAGGGACAAACATCGCCAAAAATGTCAGATGTTGCAGAGAAGCTTTGCAAAATTGTGTCCGAATGAAATGAGAAGTGGCAAGCAACCTTAGCTCCAGATGTTGCTACCTGCACTGCCTTTATTTGGAATCAAGCACTACCAAGCAGCACTGCTATGGCACAGGAAGCACTGAAAGAGATCCGTGGGGCCTGCACAAGAAGAAGACATGCTCCAAAGTGCTAAGGGTCTTGCTGTAGGGCAAAGCCAGATGGGACCAGCCAAGCAGCAGCCTGCTATAAGAAGTGGCTTTTTAGGGATTACAGCTGAGTTGGGGAGCCTGGGGTGGGAACTGGGTGCAATTCATTTGCAATAGTGTGAGGTGTCTTGCTGTTCTGATGCGAAATATTAAGTAAGATTGGTCTGTGTTTGAAGGCAATTTGCAGTCAAAACTTCTGTCCAAATTGTGAGCAGATTTGAAAAATTGACCTGTATGCTCAGGATATAGGGATCGTGAGAATATAGGATAGGATCTCTGAACTAGAGACAATCGGGGTGAATAGGATTTGAAAATGCAGGGTATTATTCAACCATTCACAGTAACTGATGAGTCTCATTCTTGTTGAAGCTATTTGGCTGGTTTCTTGTTGGCTATCACTACACATTTATGAAAGAAAAATGCTCTAAAGGAAACATGAAGATTTAGATGGAAACTTTTTTAGGAAAGAATGTTTGCTGAAAAGTGCAGTTTTGGGATGATGACTTGCAGATTTTCAGTAGATACATTTGGTAAATAGTTTTACTCAAAAACAAAAGGGAAAACACTTCTGTAACTGTCTGAATGTTTCTTGTACAAATACTTTCTAAAGGAAATGCTTTGACATTAAATCAACACTTGAATGAAATATCTTTCTAACTCGTAAATTAAATATCTTTCAGAAAGGGTTAAACAGCCCCAAATTTAAATGATGATTTCTTTCACTTGTTTCATGTGATGCTTTGGTCCACCTCAAGAAATTGGTTTTTAAAATCTTGTGCCAGCTCCCTAAAATGTTATCACTTTGGATTGACCTTAAAGGGATTTTTTTTTTAATCTCCGGCTTTTTAGTTTGTCTGCTCAGCCACAAAATCCATTATTCACGTAAGTCTACTCAGGAGGGATTTATAATGGGCATCCCAGCTGACAGGAAGCACAGTCAGATACCAAGAGGAAAGAAAGAAAAAAGACCAGTTCCCCAGGGAGCAGAAAACCCGCTTGGAGCATGTGTATGTGTGGGGTGTCTGAAGAGGGAACAGTGGCAGCTGTGCCTCGGCAGAAGAGTGCTGGTAGGAGTAAAGGATACATGCTAATCCCAGCCTGACTCAGTCGGGGCTGTCTCTGAGATGGGATAGGCTCCACTTTGAGTCACAAGAGTGATTCAGACATTTGTGGCTAAGTCAAATTCTTAATTACTAGGGAGAGGTTGGCCTTTTGGTCATCACTATGCCAAGTTCACAGATGTAACATCCCAGTCATGACCTCACTGGCTACCAGCTTTTGCAAAATGATGCCCTTTCATGCTCTCCAGCTTGCCATCTTGTATTCTAGTGGTGGATGCTTGTCTCATGGGATAGATAAATAGACTTTGCTTGTCTTGTTCTAGCCTGGGCATAGAAGGACTGACTACTCTCTCAGAGCAAATCACCTGTAGGAGGCCAAGCCTACCTTCTCTCTCTAGACTCTAATCCACTTGTTAAGCAGGGCTTATGAATTGTGCACTCCCAGAATCACCAGTGGAGTAAAAAAATCCTAAATGGTTTAATCCCAGACAGAAACTAAGCACTACACAGCCCCTTGCACACTCCTACACCCCTGCCAGTGGGATGGGGAGGAGAAACAAAGAAAAAGAAGTAAAAGTTGTGGGTTGAGATAAGAATAGTTTAATTAATAAAATAAAATAAAATAAAATAAAATAAAATAAAATAAAATAAAATAGTATAACAAAAATAATAATAATTGTAATTAAAAGGAAGATAAGAAAAAGAGAGAGAAATAAAACCCAGGCAAAGACAAGTGATGCACAGTGCAGTTGTTCACCACCCACTGACCACTGCCTGAGCAGCGATCGGCAACTCCCCCCTGCTTTACATACAAAGCCTGACATTGTATGGTCACATAGGACCTTGACTAGTTCAGGTCAGCTGTCCTGGCTGTACTCCTCCCCAGCTTTTTGTGCACCTGCTCCCTGGCAGAGCATGGGAAACTGAATAGTCCCTCACTTAGGATGTGTGCTACTTAGCAACAACTGAAACATCAGTGTGTTATCAACATTATTCTCACACTAAATCCAAAACACAGCTCTGTACCAGCTACTAGGAAGAAAATTAACTCTATCCCAGCTGAAACTGGAACACAGTTTCAGGGAAAGGGCTCACTCTTTTTCATTTATTCAATTATTTCCACTTATTTCTTTAGATGGAGTTACTGGTTCTTTCTTTCTGTATTCTGCTGCTGTAATCCTGAGTTTTGGAATGGGTCTCAGATTTCAAAGATACAACACATATGCGTCAGAAATGTGGCTTGAAGGTTTGAATGGGTCATGGCCCCAGAGAAGCTGGTATTCACTTGCTGTCTAAGCATTAGGTCTTTGAGATCTGGAAGTTAAACACAGGAATGAAAATAAGCACTGGGGGAGAAAATACCATGTACCATCTAGCTGCTATCTAATGTGTTAGGTTCATCAGTTAAAGTTTATATTTCTCTCAGTCTCCGTCTTTGGACAAGGCCATTCAACTGGAAACCTTGTATGAATAATCCTGAGACTTCTTATACTTAGGATTTGTGAGCTGATGATAATAGGTTTGGGTTTGTTTTAGTTTTCAAAAAAAGAATGAACTGTAGTTACGGGTAAAAAGTGCTAGAACAAGTTAACCGACCTTTAATTTGGGCAAAACAAGTGCATCTGCATCTCATGTGCACCAAACTAGTGATCTCACTTGTTTTTCTTTGCCATCACACCAGTGAGAAGTTCAGACTAGAGGGAATAGATCTCAATTCCCAGTGTTAGTGAATAAACCATGATTCATACTCATCTCCAGCCTTGAAACTGACAATGGTTAGTTTGCTGGTTGTTGTACACCAGAAGTGGTCTGCTGGGAAATGGACACTGACCAGAACAGAGATGGCAGCATCATCAGTGTGCATGTTGTAGTGACTGCTACAAGAAGATACTTCTCTAGTTGTGGCTGGTCATTCTGGGTTTATAATGTTTAAGCAACAGGTGGTTTGGGATGGCTTATTTCCTTCCTTTCCTTTCCTAGCAGTGCTGTAGGCAAAGCTTCTGCTGGCACTGTGAGTCCCAGCATCTTTCTTTGAACTCACTCCACACTCCAGTGGAAGTAGGGTAGGCAGGAGGTTCCCAGACAGTCGTGCATTGTTTGAACTTGCTGGTGGTTTGTCCTCCTCCAGCACAAATATTGAGATGAATATGATGAATTATCAATGCAGTAAACTCCTAGGAATGCAGACATTGTGACTCTCTACTACCTGAAAGGAGGTTGTAGAGAGGTGGGTGTTCGCCTCTTCTCCTTAGTAACTACTGACAGAAGAGGAAATGGTCTGAAGTTGCAGCAGGAGAGGTTTAGATTGGATATTAGGAAGAAATTCTTTACAGAAAGAGTGGTGAGGCACTGGAACAGCCTGCCCAGGGAGGTGGTTGAGTCACCATCCCTGGAGGTATTTAAGAAACGGGTAGACCTGGTGCTTCAGGACACGCTCTAGTGGCAGGCATCTAGGGGGTTATTTTGTGGTTTTGAAGTCATGTTTGATCAGGGTATTTATGGGTTTGGGGTTTTTTTAGGTGTTTTCTTGTTATGGGTATGGTTGGACTCCAAGATCTAGGAAGTGCTTTCCAACCATGAATATTCTGTGATTCTCTAAGCTCTTGGTCTGTAGACACTTGACCAAGATGTATAACCTTGATTCTGTCTAACTTAGTCTAACCCTGAATATAAGATTTTATTAACCTACTTGGACAGTGATTTTGCTAAGGCTTCTTCCATCATAAAAGATGCAAACTCATAGAAAATATACCCATCTTCATATGACAGTCAAAATATTGCTTATTTTGAAAAATATAAAACATGTATATCCAAGCTGTTTACATAACATATATTTTGAAACATTATTTTTAACAGTCTTGTGGTTCAACCCCAGCCAGCAACTAAGCATTACGCAGCCCCTAACTCACTCTTCCTGCCTCCCAGTGGGATGGGAAGGACAACTGGGAAAAAAACCCCTAAAATTCGTGGGTTAAGAATAGTTTAATAGCTAGAATGAAATAAAATATAATAATAATAATAATGAAAATGAATATTAAAAAAGAGAGAGAAATAAAACCCAAGTAAAGACACAATGCAGTTGCTCACCACCTGCTGATCGATACCAAAGCACCGATCCACCCCTCCTGGCCAGTTGCCCCCAATTTACATACTGAGCCTGACATTCTGTGGTATGGAATATCCCCTTGGCTAGGTCAGGTCAGCTGTCCTGGCCATGCTCTGCCCCTCCAGTTTCTTGTGCACCTGCTCGCTGGCAGAGCATGGGAAACTGAAAAATCCTTCATTTAGGATAAGTGCTACTTAGCAACAACTGAAACATCAGTGTGTTATCAACATTATTCTCACACTAAATCCAAAACACAGCTCTGTACCAGCTACTAGGAAGAAAATTAACTCTATCCCAGCTGAAACTGGAACACAGTTTCAGGGAAAGGGCTCACTCTTTTTCATTTATTCAATTATTTCCACTTATTTCTTTTCCTCTCCTTCTATTCCTCCCATTGCTGTCCAAATTACAAATGGGAAAAAGAACAACAACAACAAAGTAAAATAAAAAAAAGTTACTTCTTAATGAAGGTCTCAGTCCTTAAATGCCTGTCTCCCCAAAACATTGACCACCACGTGCCAATGTGTGGGAAGGATGTAGCGAGACATGATATCACAGTGCCAAAATCGCTGCTGCTCTGGGGACACAAAGCAACTTCTTCTGCTAACAGCTCTGTAAAGCAACAAGAAAGCATTTCCTCTGGGACAGGCTGTCTCATGTGACCCTCCTTATCCCTCTTCCTTTTCCCTTGAGTCCTTTGCCAGGGCGGACTGTTTCCTTGTATCTCCGCAGGAAGCAGTATCACGCTTCCCCGAGGACGAGCAGTTGGCACGAATTCAAAATGTCATCCAGGAGCTCCCGCCATCGCATTACAGGTGAGCACGTGTCCACTGAGGTGCCAAGGAACAGTGTGGTGACTTTCACTGCCAGAGACTATTGCCTGAAACAGTGCTGGAGTTCATTTTGAGAAGTCAGTTCCCAAAAGCTGACTCACCGTTTCCAAATCTGACAATAATTTATCTGGCACTTAAATGTAATTGAACAAACTGTTATTAGACATTGAACAAGCTCTCCCTGCTGCAGTCTATCATCCTCCTTCCCCAGGTACAGCCCCCATGGCATCCTTGGCCAGTGTCCTGGGTGTGGTGGTGAGAAGATGGTCTGCTGGACATGCCTGAGGAAGCCCTCAGGCTTTGCAGCATCCTACTCCCTCTTCCATACATCTGACATCTTCTCACTCATCACGCTAAGGATTGCTGGGTGCATGCACCATTCTTGGCCACTCCAGAGCACAGTTGCTCAGACATTCATTGCTATCCTGCATAAATGCTGGTGCTGTAAATTCTCTGTCCTGTGTGTCCTGTTGTGCCACTGCAGACACTGTCATCCTTGAGGAGGGGACAACTCTGAGGCCTGAGCTGGGTCTCAGCCTTTCTGTACCTGTGGGCAGGCACCAGTCACTTGACAGGTTTTTCTTTTTCATGTGAAACCGCTGCAGAACACTGGAATACCTGATCAAGCACCTGACTCACCTGGCCTCCTTCAGCAACATGACTAACATGCACACCAGAAACCTGGCCTTGGTGTGGGCTCCCAATCTCCTCAGGTACAGTAAAGAGTCCTCTCATTCAGAGTACCATGCCAAGCTCCAAGTGGAGTGCCAGCACCTGAGCCTAAAGGTGCATCCTCTGAAGGAGATGCAAAGACTTGGAAAAGTAGAACTAGGGGGAACTGCAGAGCAGAGCAAACAGCTTCTAAAAGGAGAAAAAATTCTTCCGTGTTGAATAATCTGAGGTTTTACTGCCAGAATCCAAGGAAGCTTGTGGTTTGGTGTGTTTCTTATTAAAAAAAAAAACAGAAAAAACCCAACCAAACCTGTTATTTGCAAGTTGAGCACATCTATATAAAAATGAGGAGTTAGCTCATCACTGTGGAACGGAAATGACATTTATGACAGTGCCAGTGCTTCTGCAGTGGGGTAGTGAGAGACAGCAAGGCTTGGAAGGGAGGTTAACAGGGCAGTGGCAGTACTTGTGCCCAGATCTGCTTGAGCAAAAGTGAGATAAGCATGGTAGGCTTAAGATGGCAACTACTGTCAGATCTCAAGACCACCAGCTAGCTTGTCATGTTTGTTATGCCTGGCACTCTACTGGTAAGAGGCCCAGTGAAGATGCAGACAGAGGTTTGGCTGATGTGTTGTAGAGCTAACTAGAACAAGAAAAAGTAGTATATGGGAAAAAAAGATTGAAATAGCTTGTACCATGCTGACATTCCCTTCCCCATCTGTCCCATACCCATGTACTGAGAGGAGTGAACTATTCAAGGAGAGTCCAGGACTGCATCTGGGCTGGAGCAGAAGGGTGATGGCAGAGCCGGGCTAGCAGAGATGACAGGAGAGAGGAACATTAGCTAGAGAGTTAAAGGCCTGAAAAGCATTCTCTAAAGAGTTATCTCAGCCTTTTAAATCACAAAACAGGCAGAGCAGTTTCTGAAAAGGAATTAAAAGTTGGCTCTGAATATCACAAAGTGGACCTTTAGGACTGAGGCATTTTCATTCTACCATCTGTCCTTGTAAAAAGAAAAAAATAAAGTCTGTTTCCTTTTGCAATTTTTGGGTAAGTGCAAGTCCCAGTGAGGAAAAGAAAGGAGCAAGCAATGCAACTGCAGTCTTCTTCCAGGGTTATCCTCTTGGCAGTGCCCCAAGCTATTATCTAACACACCAGTCATTAACTTTACAAAGGATCCATTGCCCAGAGATAATTTCTTCAGCAACACTTTGGCATGTCAAGATAAGGAATGTTTCTTTGCTTAGAGCAAGAGTGAGAATGTGGGAGTGCAGGGGGGCAGAGGAGGCTACTGGGGCACATGGCAAAGCATTGAAATAATTGGCTTAGGGAAGACCTGAGCAGGGTTCTAAGGGATTTCACTGGGAGGTGATTGAAGCATTGAGTAGGGATCTGGAAGCAGTGTTTGAAAGCTCCTGTGTTGTCTTTCAGGTCCAACTTAGAAACAGCTAAAATTGGAGCAAAGAGGGAGAAGAATGGAGTTTGAGAGTCACAGATTATCTACCACTGAAGAATGTGAAAGCCAAATAGGGAAAATAACACAGGCAGGAAAAAATATAACAAGTGGCAGGTGAAATGGAAAATAATTTTTTTAAGAGTGAAAAGGCAGAGAGAGGATGAACCTTATGAGGGAAGGAGAAAAGAGGTGCAGCAAGAATGGGAAAAGCATCCCTGTTCTAAGTCTTGCAGGAAGAAAGCCAGGCCTTCCTTCCCAGGGGCTGTGTGTGGCAATGCTGGCTACTAATATACCTCTTTCCTCATGCAGGTCAAAGGATATTGAGGCAGTTGGCTGCAGTGGGGATGCGGCTTTCCTGGAGGTTCGAGTGCAGCAGCTGGTGATCGAGTTCATCCTGAATCATGTGGATCAGATCTTCAATAACAACAGAAAAGGCAGCTCTGCAGAGAACATTGGTAACAACCTCCCTCAACCATTTCACGTGTCATTTGCTGTGTACTCCAGGTCTGACTGTATCCACTTCAAGTAATACTTCACATGTGTCAATCCTTGCCATCCTCAGACTCCCCCAAAGACACCTTGAGCCCAATACCTCATTACTCTTTTCATCCCTACCTCCATCATTTTCTTTCTGAATACTAGCCTCCTTCAGTGTTCTCACAGACTGCCTGATGGCTCATATTTTGCATGATCTCACCTGGCTTAACCCCCTCCACAAAAGGAAAGTCACCTGATAGCTTCTCAATGCTGGTGTAAGCTTCCTCTCTAAGCCCATCAGCCACAGTTTCAGTTCTCTCAGGCAACCCCAGTTATTACTCCTCATACCAATGATACCTGCCCTGCAGACACCACATCCACCCAAGTCAGAGGCCACAATCCCAGGATAAAACTTAAGCTTGTGTTCTAAATACCAATGTCTTGTACCTGGGGACATTTTACAAAATAGATTTTTTTTTTTATTTTTTTTTGTGGGACCTCGACAGTTTTCAGAGCTGCTGATTTGTTATTTACTGTCAGGTTCGTTGTCAAATTGCTTTTAAGTCTGGGAAGTGAGGGGGTGGATCCACAGTGATGTCACATAATTTCAGAAATATGCATCTTTCAGTTTTACACACTGGGAAGATTCATAATGTCTTCAGAAGTGAGGGAGTAACCACCTTTCTGCTTTCCAGCCCTGTGTCAGCTCATACGCCCACCTTTCTGTTAGCATGTGGCATTCTCTACTACCCTATCCCTGGAGCCTGTGTCTCCAGTGCTGTACCCTGCTCGACCTGTGACACCGTTGCTCTACCAATGCAAGTGCCATTCCTGTGCCCCTCTTTATGCCCTGGCAGAAGGCACAGAGTGAGGAACTACTCCCTTGTTGCCTTAAATATAGTGAAACACTGGCTAGTAAATTCCAAGGCTTCTGGGTGTATTGCAGGTCACTAGCCCTAAACTGGCCCAAGTTTGGAAAGTACTGAACACTGCTGGGCTTTAGCAGCCATATGGTGTGAAGAGAGGAACATGCTGATGGTCCCAGTTGATTTCTTAGTGGGAAACAGTTGGTTCCTCTAGCCTCTCTGCACAAGCAATACCTTGCACTCTGCTGCAAGCAGTAGGGCTAAGTAATGAGTGGACTCCAGAGCCTGCACTTCCTTCAGGCATCTTGAGGTTGTCTGTTTAGGACAGGGCTGTTATTGGGGTGGCATATGTGAAGTTGGCTTTGCCACTGGCCATGTAAACAGAGACCTTCAGGTCCTAGAGCTATTGGTCACACTGCTTTCCATGGCCCTGAAATTCCTTAGGAAGGTAAAGTAATTCTGGGTTTTAGAATGGTCCCTCTTCCTGGAACAAGACAAGGAGAAAGATGTCAAAGTGAGTGAGAGAAAGAATTAGGCACCAGGTTTGGATTGAGGACTGAACTGAAGATCTGGGGAGGGAGGGGGAAGGGAAATGTGCAAATCCTGGTGTTTTTGAACAGCAGAGGCAGTAAGTACGTGCAACACAGTCTTTGTTTGGTGAGCATGGCCCCTGCTGGGAATGCACTCAGATGGATAAGGTTGCTTGGGAGATGGAAGACTTCTCTGACAAAAAGCCTCTTTTCCTGCACGTGCCACTCCATTCACCCCTTATAGGAGATGTTCCAGTCAAATAAATACATGAAGCTCTTGTTCTCTTCTCTCCTCACCCCAGGCTGGAATGTCTTTTCTTGCTTTTCAGAGAGCGCATCGGTTGTGAAAAGTCTGACTCTCCCCTCGGCCTCCCTGCCGATGAAACTGGTGAGCCTGGAAGAAGCGCAGGCACGGAGTCTGTCTGCCTCCCACCCTGCTCGGAAGGAGAGAAGAGAGAACAGCTTGCCTGAAATTGTCCCTGTAACCGGGTCCCTCTTCCACACAGTTGTTGACCTTCCTGACAGCAAGTAAGTGCCAAAAGGAGTGTAAAGTGCCAACAGAAAATTGCAGGTTCTTTAGCATGACTGGAAATGGGACTTTTGTAATCATGATATCCCCACACCTGCATGCATGAATCTACAGCCACCACTGAGACAACATTCTGTGCCCTTCTCAAAAGTCACAGCTGCTCCTTAGAAGCATGGCAGCTGCTGCATTCACAGATCCTTCCTCATCCTTCCATCGGGACAGAATCTTGCAGACCTCCTTCAGGAGGAATTAATTGTCTTTACATCCTTGTGTCAGGCCAGTATTTGTCTAAACATGGGCTGAATGTGGAGCAGGTCTTGATACAGCTCTCCTACGAGTTCCACTTGCTGGCGGCTGGTCCATGGCGTGCCTGGTGGCATTGACCTGCTCAGCTTCATCGTTCTCCAGGTTCCTCTGCACTCATTGCCAAGCAGTAAGGTGAACTTTCTCTCCTAGCATGGAGAGATATTTACATAGTGCCACCTATGCCACCTATGCTTATGCCAGGAGAAGAGTCCAATTTCAGCTGAGGTTGCTGTAGTTGTTGACATTGCTGCCCAGCATAAGTATTTATCTGTTGGGCTATCTGTTAATATATGGCCTCTCTACTGCTTGGTTCTGAGAGATTATAGCCTCTGCAGCAGGAAGCTCGTTAATCTACTGACCCATAAAGCACCAGAGCAAAGATATTTATTTGTACTTGATATATTGAAGCAAAAAGGAACCATCTAACAGAATACTGGCAAAAGGATAACCAGCTTAAGACAAAAGGGTATATTTCTCACTTGAAGAGAACAGTCCAATCCTCAAGATATTAATCCTCTTTATGGGACTGATTTGTGCTCTTCTGAGTAACAATCCGAAAGAAAAGCAGAACTATGGGGGTAAAAAGCCCATTATGGAGAGCAAGACAGGGAGATAAGAGGGTTCCTGATATAGAAGAGGGGAGATTGAAGGAGGAGTCAGAACAGGTATGTGAAGAACTGAAACAGAACTTCATGCAGTAATATGCATAGAAGAAAACCTGTGTCAGGAGTAGCAGCTTCTTCACAGGCAATTGGTGTTCCTCTTGTTCTGACAGTTACAAGAAATTGATTTAGTTCACTTTAGCCTTCTGCAAAAGATCATATAACATCTATGATTAAATTAATGTTGGCCTGAGAAGCATTAACAGCTAGTTTGTATTAAGGGATCCTTTAATTTTCACAAATTCATAAAGACTAGAAGACAGCTTTGTGCACTGAGTGATAGTTCCATCAGTTTTCTGGAATTTATCTTGCATTCTGTCATTAAAACCTGTTAAAAAGGCGCTTTTTTTGCCCTTTTTTTGCCTTTTTTTTTTAATATTTTTTTTAATTGCACTGCAAGACAGTTCTAGCTGTGGAATCCTCTTCTTTCTGGAAACAAGAATGGTTAATCACTCAATCACAGTTGCTGTAGCATGATGCCAGAGACAACTCTCTGAAGAGTCATCTTAAGTGTCTTTCCATCCATGACATGGTTAAATCAGGAATACAGACAAATCTCTTACAGAAAAGCAAGAGCTGGTTGTGTAGCTATGCCTGGCATGCTTTAGAATTAAAAGAGATGTGAGAAGAAAAGAGGGACAGTGTTGAGAGGAGAGAGTTCAGAAACATTTGTGGTATATAAAAAAGGCAAAAGTATCTAGGGTTTGGTAATCTCCTGCGCCCTTTTTCCTTCCAGGAGAAAATTATCTACCAAGTCCAAGAAATGGAAGTCGATATTTAACTTGGGCCGTTCTGGCTCAGAATCAAAGTCTAAACTGAGTCGAAATGGGAGTGTCTTTGTAAGGGCACAGAAGCTTTCTGGTAAGAACCCACTTTTCAGTTAAGCATTTCTGCAGCTTTTTCCTGCTATATTGGTATCATGGAGCAACCTGTATCCATGTGACACTAATACCATTAGACTTGAGACAGTCTAATAGGGTTGTGTTTGTTGTTTGGTTTCATGTACATCTCATTGTCATGTGATGGGGAGAAGCACCCTTTCAGGAGGATATGCCACAGTAAATATTCCATTTTGGTATGTGATAAACGGGCTCCTGCTGCCCAGCCGTCAAGCTTTTGGGAGTAGGAAATGCTATGTAAGTTTGGGTTAGTCTACTCTTCCAGCTCGGCCAGCCTCCATCTCCTAATGTTCCTTACATAGCACTGGGTGAAATGCTGTCCTTCCAGGCTGTCCTTCCACTAAAGGGCATTAAAAAACTAAGTGTTTTCACAAGGTGCCAGGAGCTCCTATGGCTTCTGGCTCGCAGCTTGTTGAGGGAAGCTGTTTCTTTTGCTGGATTTACAAGACAGAAGTTGTCTTTTCTCCCATCCCAAATTCTAGCCCCTCCTGAGCTGCAATCTCTTAAACACACTGCTTCCTAGAAAATTACACTGGCAGTGCCAATTTTCAGCATTCAGAAATGATGACTCAAGTTCAAAGAATCATGAAGTTGACGTAAAAGTAATCACAATTTTTAAAATAAATCATACCCTTTTTTTACCTGAGTTCATAAAGAAGTGTTACAGGGGTTTATATGCCCTAATTTTTTTTTTACTATCTCCAAGTCAAGAGATTTACTTTTTAAAAAGAAGATGAAGATGGAATTTTGCTCCTGACTCCAGGAGCTGGTGTTTGAAGAAACACTGCAAGACTTCAACTAAAATAGTTAATATTGGCAACAATACCTACCATCTCAGATTAGAGAGGCTGTATTTGGCTCGGAAGTGCATGTGAAGCCAAATGCTGACTCCAGCTCTTTTTGGGCCCCTGCCTTCCCCCATGTTTTGCAAGTACAGATGGCCTCCCATAGGGTGCCCATGACAGACCTCAAAATAGCTCTCTACCCTATTTTGATCACAGGATCACCTTCTCACTTTGATAAGGAATACTCTATCCCAAAATAGAGCTAACCCAAGGATGGCCAGGAATGACTGGAGCCCAGTGATCGTGGGGGTCGAGCCTTGTTCCAAGCCCAGTACTGAGTGACAGGAGGCCGTACATATTCACCAGCAGGACACACAAATGCACAACTGTGTGCAGAGATTTAGGCACCTAGTAGTGCTTTTGAGGAGTAGTGCTGCCATGTTGTGTTTTTATGTGCTCTCTGCTTACAGCCTAATGTGAAGAAACGGATGAACTTGCTGTTGAAACTCAGCACATGACTTAACACAGTTTGTGTCCATGCACCCGAGTGTGCAAGTCACATAAAACATGAGCACGCCAACTTGAGTTCTATTCCTCTGAGAAAGCAGAGCCAGTGCTCAAGACACCATGCCACATGAACATTAAAAGTAGCCAGGACTCCAAATAAATGCAGAAAGTAGCTGAAGTTACTCCTATGCTCATGTGAAAGTTAGTACAAGAAAGCCTTAATTACATAAACAAACGAAGGCTAACAGGCTTGCTCACTTTCTATGTTACCTACTTTAAGCAACACCGTAAACAGCAGACTTTGCTCCCAGACATTTTCCAGAGCTCCACGGACCCTTTTTGGACTGTCAGAGACTAACTTGGCTTCCTTGCCAGCCACATTTTCCCCATCTCCCCTTTTCAGAGCAGTAACAGCTACATGCTTCCAGAAACTCTCAGAACGGACATGTAGAGTGTCTGGTGACAAACGGACACTTGTGTTTGGACAAGCAAGTCTGGTGATGATGACCAGGAAAATAGGTTGCTCACTGCCTTCATAAATTTCCTGCAGTGCTTGCTGGAGGTAGGGTATTGCTCATGCCAGCAAAAGAGCCTGGGTGTGCAATGTAAAAATAAATGAACATTTGCTATCAGGCATGAGAGGTGAGAAGGTATTTCATGTCAGTTTAGTTAAAAATTCCCCACAGCCAATAGCCTGACTTGATTGGGGAGGGTAGTGGCACATAACAGCTTTGGGGATGCTAAACTGTTTCACAGTGGAGATGGTGTTGACTGGCTGGGTTAAGTATAGCTCTCCACATGTCCAGCAGGTGCAAAGCTGTTGTTAGCGCTAGCAGATCCCCAGCTGTGTGGACAAGTGTTGTGGGTAATAAGCTGTGTGGTGCGGATAGAGAGAGGGAATGCTTGGAAATGGAAAATAACTTTGATGTCTGCCTGGCATGTCCGCCTTTGGTCTTTATGGTCTGAAACCTGCAAAGCTGCGGGATCTGAAGCCTGCTTCTAAAACTCATTTTCCACAGAAAAAGCAACTATTCGGCCTGCGAAGAGCATGGACTCCCTGTGTTCCCTGCCAGTGGAAGGTGAGACATCAATAGCCTAGACTGCAAGGGTGAAGGATTGCACCTCGGCACGCCCAGCTTTCCCCCGTGCTTGCATGGATGCAGCGGGCTGTTTTCTTTTCCAATGTCACCGTGTTGCGTATCTTCCTATGCTTATGCCATGGCTGCTGACATGTGCCCCCAGCTTTGTGTCCCTGCATTTTGAACTCTTTTGTGTGTCTTTGATGTTGGTGCATGCCTAGCAGCATCTTTATTAGCAGTGGGATTGCTTTGATCTCATTCTTGGTTATTCTGGTCATGAAATTCCCTCCCATAAGTGAAAGGTGCTTGCAAAAAGCCAACAAAGCCTGGAGCTGTGATCTTTGTGGGCAATGCATGCTAGCCTTAGACTTGGCTGTACCTGATTGAGAGGGGCCTCTAATAAAAGTCTTAAGTGATTTCCACTGGACAGCATCCTACCCAGCCCTGCCTGTCCAGTTTGAAGGAGGCCTCGAGGCTGGAGCCTGGAATGTCTTCAATGTGTTCTGTCTTCATCTTCCCGGGGAAATGTGGGTGTTCACTGGGGCACAACTCATGCCTGCAGGGATTGGGGAGGGGTCCTCACAAAGGAAGGTTTTTTGGCTAGTGCTTTGCTTCCCACTGATTCCTCCTACCTTTCCATCTCTTAGGGGAGGATGAAAAGAGCAGGTTCAAACGGACAGTGACTACTGGAGGGTTTTTTGTTCCAGTAATGAAGATACGGACAGGAGGCACGGGCAGCTCGTATGACCTCAGCAAGGAGAATGAATGGGAGTGTGAAGGATCTGCCACAGGGGCCAAAGGAAGCTCAGAGCTGAGTGGGGAGAAAGGTCCTCCTCGGACTCCGCAGGCAAAGTCACCCCCTGAGCAGCTGAAGGTCTTCCGGGCAACAGAGGATGCCGAAAATGATCAGACTTCCTCCAAGGGTGGCCGTATGTTCTACACCTCCGAAACAGCTGCCAAGTCAGGCTTCCCAAGCAGCCTCTTTCCCTTGGAGGCCTCCCCTCGTCACCAGAGGAAAGCCCTGAACATCTCAGAGCCTTTTGCTGTCTCTGTTCCTCTGCGGGTATCTGCAGTCATCAGCACCAACAGCACGCCCTGCCGCCTGCCCGCCAAGGAGAAACTTTCCCTCTCCAGCCTAGAGGAGCTGTCATCCCTGGTGGCTGAGAGCACGAGCCCCTCTACCCCGGAAGCAGGAATCCACATGAGGACAGAGCAGGTGCTAGAAAGGAAGGAGAAACAGCCAGGGCCCACCCTGCCAGCAGCAGCATCCAGAGGTAAAAGTGTGTTAAGGAGGTAGATATGGAGCCTCCATCAGGCTACTGGAGGTGCCCTGCAGCTTGGTGGTGTGGAGGTTGCTTCAGCCTGCTACTGTGGTGGGAAAGAGACCAAGCTGTAGCAGCGTGGTTGTTGATGATAGCAGGTCAGGTTGGTGCATGTTGCAGCAATGAAACTAGGGAAGTGGGCGGGTGGCCTCCCAGCAGTGCCCAGAGGGAGCTCTTTAGCTTTGTTAGTTGGCATTGGGTTGAAACAGCACCACTTTGTTTCAGGGCACATGTTTTCAGTCACAACTAGTTACACTGTTCATTTGCCTTTCCGACCTAGGATCTCACCCTGAGGACCTGGTGTCAGACAGGAAAACTGAGTCCTTAGAAACTCCACAGCCAGCAGCAGAAGATCAGGAGATCTTATGTGGGCAAAGCAGCTGCACAAGCAGCACCATCAGCCCCCAGCAGTCCTCAGAGCAGAGTCCCACCTTGGAACAAACACCGGCCGTAGAGGTTCATACAGAGCCACTCCCTACAGACAAGGCAGAGCAAGGACAGCTCAAGAAGAAGGATGTCTCCTCAGAAGGCAGCTGTGGCCAGCAGGAGATGGAGATGGCTAAGACAGAAGAAGGGTTGCAGTTAAGAGATGTGGTAAGGGAGAAGGCATGAGAAAAAAGATGGGGGACAATGTCATGGTGGTAACTGGGAGGTTGTTTAACATTTCATTGTGTGTCCATAGTGATGAAGACTCAGTCTATGACCTAGGCTAAGCAGGGTCAAGAACTGACCATGTACTTATTGATTTCACTTCTGTCCACATCACTGTGTGGTGATTTACCTTTATGTAACTACCTACTGTCCTCTTTTGGACTTCTTTTCCCATAACTATACAATTGCAGACAACACAGTCTGTCTGTTCTGAGACTCTCCAGATGTGAGACTGTCCGGATGTCTAAGTATTTTGACCTGTAGTCTCTGAATTCCCCTTCTATTTTTCCTGTCTCATTTGTCCTGGACAGCCTGAACATGGTGTTTTGGTTTTGGGTTTTTTGTGTGTTGTTTTTTTTTTTCTTTTTTTACATTCTCTATGCACTATTTTTTTTATTTATTTATTATTACTTTTGCCTTCTCTGTATCTCTACCAGAGCCTTTTCACCAAGTTTCTTACAGTGATACTCATCTCAGAACAGCTATTTAAAGATCTTTTGGCATAGCTCCTTGAATAGATAATTCTTTCTAGTTCATGTGTGATTTGGGAATGCAGATCCTCTGTTAAAGCCAAGCAAGCCTGAATGGGAAGAGCTGAGGAACAGGCTGAGACATTCCAGCTTCTCATTCACCTCACTCTTTCAGTACATCTCTCCAGGCCTCATTTTGGCTGCACCTCAGATCTTCTTCTCTATAAACCCACTTGTTTATAGACATATTTCCTTCCTTGAACTGGTAGCAGTGTATGTGTCTGTGTTTCTGTACCCATGAGTGTGCTTAAGCAGGAACCTGTCTATCCCTGAGAAGGCTGTTTGAGGAAAATGAAGGGCTATTTATGGGTAAGTTGTAAACTTCCAGGTCATGGCCTGTCTTCTGTTTTTCAGACCGAGAAGGACCCTGCAAATGCCCTTCTAGAACCACTATGGCCAGAGATACAGCAGGAACTGAAAATTATTGAACCTGAAGAGGAGCTCTTGCTCTTGCCAGCAGCTGTCCCCAAGACGGGCCTAATTTCTGAATCTTCCTCTTCAGTACAAGCAGACAGTTCGTCCTCTGGCCCAGGGCAGAGTCCAACACTGTCTGAGCAGAAATCTGCAACCAGAACACCACAGGTAACACCTCAGGTGCCTTTATTTGGCATTACGAGCATGGAACGACAAGACAGCCTCCACAACTGCCAGTCTGATGTGGCTGCACGGCAGAGTTGTGCCTCACCTCTACCCAAACAGGATACTCTTCCAACTGGCACAGCCACTCCAAAGAACCACCACCCAGTGGTGGACAGCAGGAGTGAATGTCTCACTCCTTCCCTGGACTGGAAGCCTCATAATCAATCAGAATTTAAGGAGGTTTCCCCAGGTGATGAACTTTCTTGTTCTGAAGGAGTACATCCGGAGTCAGGGAAAGAAGAAGAAAGCACTTCCCAGCTGAAGAAAAAGGATGATCTTAACAGAGTCCAGACTCAGAGGGAGAAGCCTGAGATAATGACTGCTGATGAAAGGGACGCATTATCCTCCAAGGCACTGAGTGGAGCTGGAATCCAGGAGTCGAAGGAGGGCAATGCCATTAGCAGAACCCACGATGCTGGTGACCAGGATGATGAGGATACCTGGACAGATAATGTGCAGAGCTTAGAACTTGTGGAGCCATGGGAGGATCACCAGTGGGTTACAAGCCCACTCCATTCCCCCACCTTTAAGGACATTCAGGACAAGATGATACAGGAGTTTCAGCCAAAGAGCCAGAGAGCAGAGACAGGCCTTTCTCTTAGACCACGATTCAGTCGCAGCCTCTCCCTGGACAGTAAAGATACAGTGATGAGTCTGTGGACTATCCCATTCTCTTTCATAGATGCCCCTGACCAGCAGCAATCATGCAGTGATATTCTGCCAGTGACTTGTGAGCTTCCCAAAATGCAACCCATCTCCCCCTCTAGTTTGGGCAAAGCTAAGCAAGATGAGAATGGCACAAGTCCTCCAGAAGAACATTTGAAACCTGAGGAGCTTAAACACTCCATCAGCAGAGAGAAAGCACCATCTGATAAAGGAAGGCCCTGCAGAATCCCTCTTTCAGATCCAGAGGAAAAGAAAGTGGATGTGAGCAAAGAAATCCCTTGGAGCTCAAAGCTTGAGCTGTCTTTACCATGCCAAAATAACCCAGGCAGCTTTTCACAGGCAAAAAACACAAAGGAGTTATCCACGTCTCAGGACACTGCCTTGGGAGGAGAGACTGTTACCAAAGCATTATGCTCTGCCACTGAGTCACAGCTAAGTAATAAAGATGAAGAAACACCCTGCAAGGTGAAGACTAGACCATCATCCCTCAACTTAGATTCACTTCTTCCAGCCCCAGATTTCTTCACATTCGAGAGCCTGTCCATGCCCTCTGCCCCTAGGAACCTCCTGTGTGGGCAAAAGGAAGTAAAGAGCAGTGATTCTGTCCCATCCCTGCCGACTGCCTGCCCTTCTGCCAGTAAAGGCATTCCCTGGGGATCTCATTTCAATGCCCACATGGATCTAGACTTGGATTACCTGGCAGTGGCCCATGCCACCACTGGTCGTCGTAACTCTGCCCCTGTCAGTGTGTCAGCGGTCAGGACCTCCTTCATGATTAAGATGTGCCAGGCTAGAGCAGTGCCCGTGATACCGCCCAAGATTCAGTACACTCAGATCCCCCAGCCCCTGCAGGCTCAGAATGTTGCTCCGCCAGCTGAGACGAAAGAAGCAGAACCCAAGCAGGCTGTCAGGCAGACTCAACGGGTGGCATGGAGTCACCTGGAGGCCCCCAAGAGCCCACTAACGGAGAAGAAAGCCAAAGCAGAGAAAGAAAACAATGATCCAGCTCAAAGGGACTCAGCCTGTCCTTGGCACAGCAACCTTGTCTCTCCACTGGAGCCATCTCAGTCCAGTCATTACCCTGCTCTGGATGCCCCTGTTCTGCGCCGAAAGCGCACGTCTGAGGGGGAGACAGCTGGAGATAACCCACAGTCCTCAAAGATGGAGAGGCCATCAGGGTTCTCCAAGCCTTCCTATAGATCTAGGCCTGGGAGGCCCCAGAGTCTCATTCTTTTCAGTCCCCCTTTCCCCATTATGGACCACCCCTCCTCTTCAGCAGACTCCAGGGTGTTGTTATCACCCATAAGGAGCCCCACTCAGAGCACCTCTTCGAGCTCCATTTGCGGTGATCTGTCTGAGACTTCGCGGACAACACCTGAGGGGGTGACACTGCGGAACAAAATGACCATCCCCAAGAATGGCCAGAGACTGGAGACCTCTACCAGCTGCTTTTATCAGCCTCAGAGGCGCTCTGTGATTCTGGATGGACGAAGTGGGAGGCAGATTGAATAGCAACTGCTTCTCCTACTCCTTTTGTGGTGGATGGGTTTGGAGTGTCCAAGACCAACTCTGTTGCCATTTTGCTGTTGTTATAACTATTTTGTGCAAGATGGACCTGAGTCCCTTATGGTTTCCTGCAAAGCATTTTGCTATGGAGGGTCATAGTCTTTCTGTCTTGCTTTTCCTTCCCTTTCTCATCCTTGCCTTGTCCCTCACTGTCTGCCTTTTTTTTTTTTTTTTTTTTTTTAGTTTGCTTTTTTTTTTTGTAAAAAAATCTTGCATTTTCTCATACGTATTGTTAACAAGCCTTGTGAAAGTCTCGTCCTCCCTATGGAAAAAAGGAAAAATAAATCTCAGTATAATTAGAAAATAGGTCTGGGATGAAACACTGTTCTGAAGCACTGCAGCCCAGGGTGCAGGGGCACAATACCTGCTGAGGAGGTAAGTCCAGATGTTTGGGACGTTCTTCCATTGCTTCCCAGCCACCAGCAAAGGATGATACCTATCTATCTCTTGTTGTCTGATTTAGTCAGTGTAAATAAACAGTGCTGGGGATAGCTGAAGAGGAAGGTGAAGTTGGCATGAACAATTCCCATAGAGTGTGAGACACCCAAGGATGTTCCAGTGACAAACACACAATGTGAAGGGACTGCCTTCAGCTCTGTCCTTGCATCAAAGATGTGTTCTTTCCAGCATGTGCAACGGTTGGAATGAAAGTAGCTGCACAGGAAACGCCTAGTAGTTCTTTTGAACTTCCAAGTCCTGCTCACGACTTTTGTTGTGCTCAGCCACACCTTCCTTGAGAAGACAGGATCTGTGTGGCTGGGGAATGAGCATGCAGTTGGCTGTCCAGTGGTAGAGACTTCTTAGTCTGGTATCAATGAAAGCAAAGATATGGTTGTAACAAAAGGCTGTATCAACTATTTTCATCATTGCTTAAAGCCAGATGACACCTCTGCAACTATCTCCAGCTGTGCTCCACACAGCCAACAGTAGAGAAAAGTGAGAGGATCTTCTGATCTGCATATCCTTGGGCTATTGCCCTCGTGCCCCCTGACTGACATATCTTTGACCCTTGGTCTTTCATTGCCACTGTGTGGCATATCCCCAGGTGCTGCTTCTTTCTTTAAAATTCCTCTCCTCATGACTTTACACTGTTTCTTTAAGAGCTTGGCTGGTTGTCACCTCCCTAGGCCCCAGTGCTTTCAGATTGGTTTGGAGGATGGTAAAGAGGATGATTTGCATGACTGCAGAACAGATCATGAACAATATCCTGAGAGGGGGATTTGAAGTGAACTAAACTCACTCCTGAAGGGTTATTATTGTTATAGGCAAATGCACATTCGTATACACAACAGCTTCTGTGGGAATAGAATTAAAGCTTCCTTTATAAAGCCTCTAGCTCTACATTCACCACAGGATCATCTATTGCCTGGTATGTGACCGTGGGTGATGGCAAAGTCGGGTACAGCCCATGCTGTCTGTGCAATTTACGTGTCACTAGTGACTATGGAGCAGATGGGAACACAGGTGTTGCAGCCAGCACTGAGATTGTCCCTGCAGTGGTACTTGCAGAGGTCATCATTCATGGAGATGTCTGAGTCTGTAGGCCTTGGGATGGGTATAATGGGCTATAATTTAAGCAGTAACTGAGCATCGCAGCAGTAGGAAGTGCTTTAGCCACAATGAGTGTCAGACAGAATTTCCCAATGGATGTACATTTGGGGTGGTTTTTTTCTGAGGTACTGGCATTTTCAGGTTGTTAGCAAACTCAACCCATGAGCTCCTGGTCTGTACTGAATGTGTCACTTAATTAGTGTCACTGTGTCTGGAGAGCCCAGGGCCTGTTTGGTGCTTTCTCTGCATTCTGATTCCTAAAGGGCAGAGATGACAGAGTACTTTTGAGAAGTTCTGGTTCCACAAATGCAAGGAATATATCTTCAGCTGAATTTCTCCTGCCATATCCAAAGACACCATGAAAAAAACAAGCGGACTTTTGATTGTCACCAGTTGCAGTCTTTCATCCTCCCCATTGTACTCCTCATTTCTGCAGAATACCATATATAAGGGCACAGGGCAGAGATCTAAGTCCATGCTGTCAGTTTTGTTAAGAGAAAATGTTAAACCAGATGAGAGCCTGGAGTTCTCGTTCAGGTCCACATTCTCTCACAGAGTGCAGCCTATGCTTTACCTGGACAAGTCATGGATGGCAGGTCCAGAATATGCAACTTCATGACAATAGTGTTATCATCCTCCCACACCATAAGGTGCCTGTGCAGCTGCCCATTAAAACTAGGAGATTACAAGTCCTCTATGCTCCTTATAGTTAGCACAGCTTTGCACTGCATTTCTATGGCACCCAAATGGCTTTTTTACTGCCTCATGGGAAAGCCTTTAACCACCACAGCTGGGTTAATAGAAAATGACTTGGGAAGGTGCGATATGATGTATTGTGCTAAGGCCCTAGCGAAAGTAAAAGTTGTGAAAATAATGCCCGGGTTTTTTCCTGAGGGCACCAACAAAACAGTTTACTTTGGACAAGGATTTATATTCTCTCAGGTCCTAGAAGTTTTGACTGCCAAGGCATCTGGAATGTAGCCAGCGAAGCTCACCAAATAATTTATCAAAAGAAAAAACAAATGTGATGACACCTTAGCACCTTAAAACCATCCTTTTGTTTTTTCTTTCTTTTTTTTTCTTCCCCCTTCTTATTCTCATATACTCTTATTCTTATAGAAGCTGATCTGTGAACAAGAAATGAGGTCTGGCAATTTGTATATAATACACTGTCTCAACTCTTAACAGCATTCCAGTAATAGTGCTTTTGGAGAAAATGGTGAAACTCCTGCAAGAGAAAATTGTTAGAAAGCTTTACTTAACATTAAAGATCAGCCCCAACTAAAATCTGTATCCAGACTATACTTTTTAAGGGTGTTTTAGAATCTGAACTCAGATCCAGGTCCTGGATTTTAATTAAGCAGAGATTCTATTTTGTAGCTTAATCCCATGTCTACCTACAATTTAATCTCCAGCCTTCATCTGATGTATCATACTTCCAAGAGCCTAGTCAAGTGAGCTTAAAGCAGGCATATCACTACAGCTCAATGGTCTCAAGTGGGCTGGTATCAAGAAGGCTGAGATAAAGCCCCAGATCCCGCAGAGCTGAGAGTACTTGTTTATTTGCAAGGTGCACCATTGCACAGGTGTCACCATTCCCAACTCCAGACTCAGGCTTCTGCAGAATTTGTAATGCTTGATGATGGATCCATGGTGATACCAATAGTTGCAGTCAGCTTCAAGGACCAAAGGTTGATAGTTGGACAGAGCCAGAAGACAGAAACCATCTCCCATTGAATGGCGCTGACTGTGTGGTTGTAGCTTCCTGAGACTCAGTCATTTCTGAGGTCAGCTTCATTGTCAGACCTAACACAATCTTTGCATCAGAGCCCTTAGGTTATCCTCTACCACCCTGGAGTATCAGACTCAACCAAAGACTGGAAGCTATTCTGGAGTTCAGGGGTTTGCAGTGGCACACTGTGGGTACCAAACTCCTGCCCTCCAGCACAACCCTGCAACACTAGAGACTTTAAGAAAGGGTTTGCCAGTTCTTGTTTGGTTTTGGGTTTGTTTGTTTGTTTGTTTTTCTGTGAAGCATTAGGGAGAGAGACAGATTAGATTTATCAGAGATGGGTCTGGCTCAGAGTTTGAAGTTTTGTGTACAGGAAAGCTAAGATGGTTGTTCTTCACATTATGGAAAGGACCTTCCTTAAATAGACTGTCACAACGTTTGCAGCTCTGCAAGGATCATTTCAGGGAACCTGCAGTACATTTTGATTCTTCTGAGACTGAATAGTGTGAAGGCCATTCCCAAGTTTGCAGATGGCCCTAGTCTTAGTCATGATAGGGTATAACCAGCATTTTACCAATGGGAGACAAGTGACTAAATTTCATTTATTCTTCCCATGTAGTCATGGCATTTGTGCAGCTTCTGTTAAGTGTAGCTCAGAGTGAAGTGTTTAGGATGGCAAAGATGGGAATCCTTTGATGGAAAGGAGGGACATGGATAATGTTAGCTCATGTGGGAGCTGCTTTACTGGTGGGAGAGTAAACAGAAATGAGGATTGTAATTTACCGTAGAAACCACATTCCTCTGGTCTGTCCATCCCATGCTATTACTTCAGAAAGACTGAAACTTTTTTTTTTTCACCTTTAGAGTTTCAGAGCAATGTAGGTTTGTATTAGAGAGCATTCATAAGCCTAGCAACATTTTCCCTCATCCAAAGTCCAAATGGTGCAATCAAAGTATTTTTTCTTTATGAATTTTGAAATGCCTGTAATGGTGAATATTGTGTTAAAATTTTATATATATATAAGAACATTCTATATAAATATATTAAAAAGGAAATGTAATTAAAATTAAGGAACCGCCTAATTAGAATCCTGCACATCTGTGAAACTTGGGCTGATGAATGGAACTGTTTTGTGCAGCAACTTTTGAGCACTGAGGGTGTGAAACCAACTGGCTTTTTGCCCACAGAGGAGAAGCTAATGGGTTCTGACAAATCTGTGGTGGGCAGAAGGCCTGAATCTGCCTTCCTGAGCCAGATCATGTCCTGGGAGAGGAAGGATGAGATCAGTGTAGATCAGAGTGCAAGGACTGATTCAGCTTTCCACTACAAGCTTCTCTGCAGTCCTTGAAAATGCAAACAATTTACTGGAGAATGCATTACCTTTCAGGCATGCCCAGGTTTTGCAGTTGTCCCTTTTGCTTCTCCCCATCTCTACTAAAAAAAAAGAAAATCTCTAGGGGTAGGGGAGAAGCTGTAGCTGATCCTATTTTTGTTTAGCTTTTGCTTGCACCTAATTAATGTAAAGGCTTGGTGATAACTGATTCTTCTCCAAGTAAGGAATGGAAAGCTTGCCATGGAGTTCAACTGGAGATGAAGCAGGACTTGAACAGCCCCGGAAAAAAAGGATGGCAGGAGGCAAGCACTTCCTGAGGGCTCCATGCAGCAGCCCTGACCATCCATAGATCTTGTTCTTGCTGGCACTGGTCCCCTTTGAAATAGTGTTTGCTGGAGGTCAAGGGAAGGGCTGGAAGTCAGATACTGTGAAAAGGACTGTCCCCATCCCACTGGCTCTGGTTTGTGATCATTTCTCCTGCTAGCTCTGATGGATTGTATTTTTGTTAAGCTTTGTTCTCTGTGTGGACTTGCTTGCCTTTGTGCCTTATTGCTTTAAAAAAAGAAAAACCCAAACAAACAACACAACAGTCACACACACACACACACAAAAAAAAAGGTGTTTTGCTAGGTCTCAGCCATGAGATTAAACTGGAGTTTTTATAAAACCAGACCTGTACCCTAGTGATGTTTTGAATCATTTTCTTTTTTTTTTTTCTGGATTTGGTTTATGAATACAGTGCAAGTGCATTTGTCTTCCTCTGACATGGTGTTTGAGCCCCTCTTTTGTTGTGTGTGTGGCCAGGGCACTAAGCTGTGTTTGTCTGGATTTTGGCTATGGGGATAAAGGTTAGGGCCTGATCACACACTTTTCTGATTGGAGGTTATGAGGTCTGCAGATGCTCTGCAGCTCTGAAAATGGAGTGAGGGCTTGGAGACTTGTGTAGAATTACCACTACCTGAAATGCTTTAAAATTTCCAAGGGCAAAATTAATCTTTTTTTTCTTACCATTTTTAGTTCTTCCAGGTTGAAGTTCCAGTGATGCACAACTGTGTCCTCCCATTTAGCACATCTTCTGCAGAGTTCTGACTGGTGTGTGATAGTTTAGAGCAACGCAGAGCAGTGTACAGAAATAATTTGGGATCCCAATTCTTGTAGAGGGGAAGTCAAGATGGAACAAGAGAAGTTATTAGGAATTATTTGGTGCATTGTGTATGCACTTCTATTGATTTGTAAAAGACAAGCAAGAACTTAATAAGTTTCTTGGTTCTCTGGATTCTTTGGGGGGGGGGAGAAGAGGGGTTTCTTGTGGTTATAGGCTCAGCAGCCACATCTATCTGCAATTCAGCCTGCTATTTGTTCTCCCTAAAACCCAGATGAATCATTAGATTAATGAAATACTTTTTTTTTTTTTTCTTTCCTACTCAGAAGCTGAATTTGGAGCTTGACTCCCTTTCCTACCTCCTTCATGACTTCAGTTTCCCTTTAGGAAAATGCCTGGGTTGTGCTTCCTACTTACTGTGGCAACTGGCACATGAAGTGGGAGAGAAAACCACGTCTGTTGACCTCTGTGTTTGTTGTTAGCCATAGCCATTTATTAGTGCTGTATGCAAAACATTAGTTTCATATTCTTTGTGCAACAGAGTTTAGCAATGACTTGGACACAAGACAAGAACTCAAACTGCCCCCCAGCATTCCCATGGTTATGAAAATCAAGCAAATGGCACACTGCAGACCTAGTCATGCTCCACTCAGTACTGTGCCCTAAATCAGGGTGCTTAAGCATGTGGAAGTGCTTGAACACAACTTGAGCCAATTCCTTTTGCCTGCTTTCCCATCACTGTGTGTTTGAAAGTCTGACTCAGGACAAACATCTGTATAAGTTGTACTGCAAGCAACAGCTATAACATCTTGGATACTTTCAGCTAAGCCAAAACCAGGATTAAACAAGTTCTCAAACTGGCTGTTAACCAGGAAACAATCTAAACCGTTGCCAGTGAGCACTTGCTATCAGTGTCTCATGCATCCTCCTTGCAACACAGATGAGTCCAGCAGCTGGGGGACACAGCATATATCTAGCTGGTATCCTACTGGATGGAGTTAAAGGTCAACTGGCAGCAAAGGGAAAGCAAGCAGTGCATGGAAGGAAATTTAGCCCACTGAAGGAGACTTAGGCCAAGCTGGCACAAGGCATCAACAACAGCAAAATGAACACAGTCTTAAATGGCCAAGATAGAGAAAGGCAGTGAAATCTCTGAGCTCATTTGCTGTCTGAGCAGAACAACATTTTCAAAGAACATGTCTCACTGCAAAGAACGAACCATTTCAGAGCTAAGGATTAGGAATGAATGGGAGCTGCAAAACTCAGACCTGGTCAAGTCCCTGTGCCCCCAAAATTTAGCTAGGGCATGAGTGTTAAAACAGGAACATTTGGTTCACTCCATAAGAAAAAAGAGTAGCTATTTTCTCATGTCTTATTTGCAAACTGCGATATGAGATGAAATACAATTTTCAAGCCTGGAAAATACATAGGAATTATGCCATGTTCTTTGGGTCCAGATACAACTTAAAACTGGATCTGTTTTCTCCCACAGCACATCTGCTACAGGGAGCACATATCTCTCTATCATTTAAATCCCTTATCTGAGAAGACCAGGAAATATGTGAAGTTATTGAGAGGAAATGACTTCAAAGATAACTTAGTAGATGCTGAAGAATGAACCACAAGGAACAGAAACATGGGAAAAAACAGAGCTGGAGAAAGGAGAATAACACACATGTTCATTATTAAATAGGGAAAGTTTCCAGAGAAGGAAAACTCAAAAACTCTTAAAAAAAAAAAAAAGAAAAAGTGATAAGGTGAGCCATAAGATAGAGTTGAATCACTCTAAAAAAATAACAAGTAACTACTTCTTTCCCTGCTCCTTCATAAGAGTCAGGAAGAAGTTTTGATCAGAAAAAATAGGTTCTGACAAACTGGTTTACTCAATTTCTTTTTTTTTTTTTCATAATTTGCATTAAACATCAAGGGTCAGACAATGGAGGCAGAAAAGAGTTGTAAAAAGACTAGGCTGCTTATTTTCAGGGCTTATTTGAAGTGGCTTGGTTTTACTTTTTCCAGCCTTTGTGCCAGTCACAGTACCCTGCTAAAGGTGGGTGTTGCCTCAGGAAAAAATAGAGGGCAGGTTTTCAGTTCTGAATTCACTCATAGTCGGTAACAGCCCCGAGTAGCCAGAGCAGCTCACAGCTCATCACTTGGCTGTCTTGAAGAGTTTATCTCTCAACTAGTGAGCATGCAAGAACTGCAGATGACCTTGCCTATGCTGGAATTTCACCTTGCGTGCAAGCTAACACAGTCAGAAACACCCTCACCTTTTTTTCCTGTTGAGGATAGACCCTCAGCAGTCATCCTCAACTCCTCATGCAGCAGGATCTCCTAAAGATAGATGCTTGAGATTACAGGGAGAGTTCTTGCAGGAGGTTCCCAGCATACCACACGTTACAGAGGCTTTCCCCAGTTGCCAAAGAGGGCAGGGCTGCCAAAGGGTGGGAGAAGAAGGCTACTTTTATGAGCAAGTTTTAGGTTATACTTGGTCCCAATAAACATTTGCTTGGCACAAGTCCCTGTTGAAAGGAATGTGAAAAACTAAGATGCCAGGACAGTAAGCAGGATGGGGAACAAATCATCTGAGTCAGAGGATTCTGAATGCCACTGAAAGGCTGGCTGCTGATTTTTGCAGTGAGGTGAATAGCCAGATGCAAGCACAGCACTTAGAGAGCACTGTACATCGTGTATGAACCAGGAGGGTAAGGAGAAATACGGCCCGAGAGTCTGTGCAAGAAGTGAAAGAAATGTAGGGAAAGGACAAAGGGGTAGGAAGACCTCTTGGAAAAATGGGGTCACAGCACAAAAAACCACAAAGGCAGCCCCACATTGCCTGAAGCAACGGAGACCCTCAGCACTGCCAGCCACAAGCATTCAACACTGTGAAAGACATCAGGTTATGCATGTGGGTATATGGGAGAGGAGCAGCTGAGTATTTGGGATTCTTCTTGAACTGGAGGCCACACTGCTTTGTTAAGTACAACAAATGCTTCTCAGTAAGAGTCTGATATCTCAGAGCTAGGAAAAATACAGAAATTAATAATCCGAAAATACAGTTGGTAACTCCATGGGAGAATTTTTGCTTTTTTTTTCCAGACTACTGGGAATATTCACACCTACAGAGAATAAATACACAGAGCAAATCTGAAAACAAACCACACAGCTTCCACCCAGATAATTTTTTTCTTCATCCAGTCTGACTCCAGCAGTTTTCATGCACATAAGCATATTGCCTGCTCTGAAGACCGCATACATCCATACCTTCAGGCAGCAGTACAAACACATGAGAATGATCAGGATTTATTTAGAAGCCTCAGCCAACATGTAAACCAGTTCACCACCATTTCTGTCCTGAACTCCATCCCTTCCTCACCCTCCCCTGGGCAAGGAACAAGAGACTGGAATAAACCTTTGGAAGCTGAAAAACCAGAAAAAGCTGTGCAGGATGTTTCATGAGACTGCTCAACACCATTCTGCCATCAGTCCAGCCTTCTTCCTCCTTAGTTCAGGTGGATAAAGCTGTTTTTTCTGGTTTCATTGTGGCACGCTTGGCACTTCTGCATAGATCCACTGTTGCCAAATTACTACTTCATCACAGGTATTATTTTTTAAAAACATAAATCTGGAAGTGCAACAGGCAAAAAGGTGTAAGAAGCAGAAAGCAAGTTTGAAGAACCCAAACTTAATTGACTTAAGCTGTCATTTATATGATAGGTCAATGGTATCATTTGTAACTTGTTGGAGCAGTTAATACTGCAATAGTCTACTAAAAACAGTCTCAGTTCCTCCTCCCCTGAAAAATCCTGCAGCATTTTCACTAAATTAAGCACAGTGCTACAATCACACCACATTTAGATGTAGCGGGAAAAAAGAGACCTCTGGTTCTGAAGTAAAAGACCAGAGGAGGAGAACAGTATTTGAAATTACCTGCTTCTATAGTCCTACAGATTTTTCCAGGCCATATCTCCAGCCACATCCATATGCAGAAGGCCTTGCTAGTCTCCAAAAAGTCCTGTAGACAGTGGTTTCACCCATTTGCAGAGCTACTTGAGTTTCAGAGACCTTTAGGCAGTAGAGCAGCTATCCACAAAGGCTGCTGTAATTAAGGAGTTATTGGAGAGATCTGATCAAGCAAAGACAGAGGCTGTGTGTCTGCACTGTCCTTCCTTGTCCATTTTTTCCCCTCTCTGCTGTTGCAGCTGGCAGGGATTTGCTGTTCATAGCAAGTAGCAGAGAACTGAGTCTTTGCTGTTGGTGCCTAACTTAGGCAGTCACTGATCCTCTTTAGATTGCTTTAGATTTAGGTATTATTGTAGCTTTCAGCAAGATACACACAAACCGTTCCCCCCCCAACTCTAAAACAAACCCAAAACACTGACATATGCAGTCTGCATGGTCTATCCATGCCTTGAGTCTCACAAAAATGTTCTGAAGACTAATTTCCTTATGGAAAATGCTGGGACATCAAGGTCTCCAAGACAGTCATCACCCTGCTGGAACAGTGGAATGGATGCTCCATAGGGACTTTTCTTTCAGAAGGCACGCTTATACAGAAAAACACTTCTAAATTGCAGGGACCCATTTCTCCACAAGCTGTTTGCCCTCCTATCTGCCTCTTTTCTTTCTCCAGCACCCTAGCAAGGAAATTCAGCTAAAAAGTTTCTGTAGCACCATGCATCAGGGTGCTTTGCACTCTGATCTTTGGTGCGAGTTTACAAGACTTTAAAGTCTGCCTTTGCACAACCCCAGATGTCCCAAACACAGATCTTTATTATTACCCCTTCCCAAATGCATAACCTTGAACAATAAAAAAATTTCACTTCCAATTCTTTTTAATTTTTTTTGGTGAATATACAAAACCAAAGAATCAAGGTAGCTGGCAAGTGTCAGGAACAGAACCAGTACACCCTAGGAAGAGGCTTCACCTTAAAATGCTCTATACAGGAGCATATTTCACACAATGCACATAATTACTGAACTGTTCACTAGGAAAGACATCAGATCAGTCTGGGCCAAAGTAAACAGCCTCTATTGAACTGAGTGAGAACTGTAACTGCTGATGCAAGGACTGGATTTGGTTCAGTTAGTTTGCTATTCAGCTCCTTGCTTGCATTTTTCACAAGTTACTCATTGCCATTATTTGCCTTTTTTTCCCACGTGATCCAGGGGTGTGGAAGAGGAGGTAAACAGGGGACATGACTATATACAGGCAGGTAGCTGAAGCAAGAAGCATGGTAATCTAGGGGCATGGGACAGACACATTCACAAAGCCAAAAACACCATAGGACCCCTCATATTCTGCACAAATTCTATCCCATAGATGTGTGAAATCTTGCATGAGGTACATAACAGTTTTTTGAAGGAGTCACTTAGCAAGTGGAGCTTCTCCTGGACTGGCACTTCCCAAGGTACAAGCACATGAGTAGTTTCATCAGTGACAGGAGGTAGGCTTGACTATAGGCAGCATATTGCTGAAGAGTGAGCTAGCCTCTTATTAGGTTTGACTAGCAACAGACTTTTTATCTGTGACATGTCTTTACTGCTGACACACTTAAACTCATAGAGAATCTGCCTTATTCTAAGGCAATGAGTGACAGAAACCAGGAACAGAAGTTGAATGTCAGAGAGGTCTGCAGTCTTCTTCCTTGCAGCATCTGTCTTTATTGGTCACAGGAGGTTATAGTTTTGCTCACATGGCCCTTTCCAGACCCTTTAGCATTAAGATTTACATTCAACCTAGTTTTAGAGATTTTTTTGAACACGTATATGTGGACATTTTCCTTTCTGATGTCATCACAGAAGATATTAGATCCTTCTCATCTTATGCTCAAGGGATTTCTTGCACAGCAAAAGAAGGATTGTGCCTCAGCCAAGAGGTATTAAGACTGCAGAACAGGGGGCAAAGATTCTTTCCTGGAGTCATCAGCTCTGTTTGTCAAGTTTTTGGAGGTCCAAAAGTATATATGGGAGAGGTAGTGGGGAAACTTCAAATCCTCCATGGCACAAGGAGAATGGAGCAGGAGATGAATGAATGCAGTTTCTCACGATGCTTCGGGACAGTGCTAAGGACACCAGGCCTTCAGTATTCAACTCTGCTCCAGTAGAACATGGTACCAAGAAGGACGCAGAACTGAAACAACAAGATTACTAAATTTCTCTGCTCCCCATTTCCTTCTCCTCACATGTCCCTCAGCCCCATTTAGTCCTACTGTTAGGAGAGAACAACAGAAATCCTTATTAAGCAAAGGACACTTAAGCAGAGGAAGCAGAGGCTTCACAGTGAAGAATGTAGATATGTGTAGCTGTAACTGTTTGATTGGATCCTGAAGATTATCTGTGATGAAGCTGCTGAGCCCTGAGTACTAAAAACACTCATACAAAGTCTTCAAACTAGAAACTGAAATATCTGTCATGTCTATTGTTTACCCTTCACAAACAAGTATCTGCACGCCGTGTTTGCTGGTTGTATTGCTGACATGGCAGCGGGCCACAGCAAGTTGGAAGGCCATCTAGCTCCTCACCTGTGGAAGCCAGAATGGACGGGACCTTATAAATGTAGCCTTGTTAGTGGAACAGGCTACAGGCAGATTGGTGACTAATGAATAATGAATATAACCTACAGATATTTTAAATGCGTCAATCCTCTGATCCACCTCCACCCAACTGGGTGTGGAATAGCAAGAAAAGAGAAGAGGAAATAAAGACATATATTAAGTACTCACAGTCCAGCAGAGGATGGCAAAACCAAACCAGGCAACACCCCAGGCATGTGTGTTCATTGGCCCAGAAATAGCATCATAACAACCCTGTAAGACAACCATGAGTGAATCAACACCATCTTTGAGCTTGTCTCCACCTCTGAGAGATACCGAGATGGCATACTCTTCTCCTATTGGGATTTGGGTAGGGTATCTCTTTGGAAGAGACCTTTAAGACCACCAGGTCCAACCGTTAACCCAGCATTGCCAGGTTGCCACTAAACCACGTTCCTCAGCACCACATCTACACGTCTTTTAAATATCTCCATAGATGGTGAGTCCATTGCTTTCCTGGGCAGCCTGTTACAGTACTTTACAATCCTTTCTGTGAGGAAATTTTTCCTAATGTCCAGCCTAAACCTCCTCTGGCACAACCATTTCCTCTTGTCCTATTGCTTGTTACTGGGGAGAACACAACAACTCCACCTTGCTACAACCTCTTCTCAGGTGGTTGTAGAGAGCGATAAGGCCTCCCTTGAGCCTTCTTTTCTAAAGAAGACAAGCCAGAGCTACACTGCTAATTGACAACTTGCAGGTAGACTATCTGTTTCTAGCCCCAAATACAGAGTAGGCTCATCTTAAGACACTTCAAGGCCAATTTCCTGTGACAGCTGCTTGACAAGTATACATATATAATCAAACACAGCCAACACAAAATTGACCTCTAGAATAAAGAGGTTGCAGGCAGATTTGGAAGCTTGAATGCCTTCTAGAAATGCTTGTTAGTGCAGAAGTTGATGTTATGACCCCAGTAATCTGCTTGAATAGGGCAAGCTGGTCTACTCAGAAGTTCTACCTTGATGAGGAGAACTGCTGACTTGCTCAATCGGCATTCATCTTTGGGCTAAATTTGATTTAGCCTCTGTCCATCTACATATTGGAGATGTCATTTCTCAACAGTGGCATTGGGAGTTTTCTTAATAGTTCCCTCTTGACCAGGAAAGTCTTTATTAGAACCTATCCTATGTTCAACAACATGGTGAAGACCCTACAGGCATTGCTTCTCCTTCAGAAAGCTTTTCAACACCTGTAGCTTACAATGGAGGAAGCCTATTCACTGTTTCCTTCCCTTCCAGCAAGGTGGTTTGACCAACATATGTTAACTGGAAAAAGCAGAGAGAATCTTACATTGCTGTTGTAGTAGCCAGGGACTCCAAGCTTGCAGCCATCAAGGTTGACAGGAGACCCTTGGGCATTCATGACACAGCAATTGCGCGGCCAAGGGAAGTCAGCGTCGCTGTGCTTGATGCGGAAGGCAGACGTGTAGGTCTGCCAGTCGGAGGGGCCCCACACCCCACAGCAGTGGTTCTGTGGGACAAGAGAAGGGAATGGGCCCAGGTCACAGCCCTGCACAGAGCTGGACCCAGTGCATGGCTGGTTAGGCATTAACCACAGACTTATGGGAGAGATTTTTGAAGTGCCTGCCTTTGACAGTCTGCCATCTGATATACGAGCGAAATGAGGAGTGTGTCAGGAATTTCTCTAAGGTTCAAGGAAGATGCCATCCTCTTTAATACTGAGTGGCTCCAAGCAGGACTTGAAATTCCAGGGCTGCAGAACATTTAGTAATGAGTGAGAGTTTTCAGTGTTATTATTACCTGAAGCATGAGTTTATCCCATGTTTTTGTGACCCTTTCATTCATCCATTTGTCATTGTTATTGTTTGGCTCTGACTTCTTATACCTCTCCAGCATTTGCTTCAGGAAGAGATTTGGAGTGAGCTACAAAGAAATAACAGAGAAGAATGCAGAAACTATGCAAATAAGTGGCTATGAAAAGCAAACAGGGGGCTGTTTGGGGTGGGTTTGTTTGCTTGTTTCAGCGTCCTACTGGAGAACAGGAATGTTGCTTCTCCCCCAGTTTTACACACAGGAGAATAAACAGCAGGATTTGATGAGCAGGAGCAACAAAGACATCTTTGAATTATGTGCTCAAAGAAATCTTGAGCACAATCCTTAAGGAAGCTCTACCAGATGTCAGATCTCAGGAGATGTGCAAAAGCTTGGGTTACATTTGATATGTTGCTAGGAACTAAAGGACCACAAGTCATTTCCCTCCCTACCGATACCTCCAATAACCCACGTAATCTTTCCCTCTCTAGTAACACTGCCTGGGGCAATGCTGAAGATTTGTCTTCTGCGTGTATGATAGATTAATCAGTCTGTAGCTGAAAGACTAAACACTGTGTCAATGATTCACCTAACCCACGCTATTATTTCCTTAACTACAAGGTTGTAAACATTTTAAAACATTAAAAATAACAAAAACATGCTAAAAAGAACAAAATGATCTCCTTGTTTAGAATAATAATGTTGGAGAGTTTCCTTGTGAGGCCTTACTCTAACTCAACAGCAGTCCTTTCCATTTACACTGTACTAACACACAGGCATTCACTGCACTAAACAGGACCACCATGTGCCCTAAAACTGCAACGTTTCTGGTATTGCTGAAGGAGTCCATGAGGGAAGAAATACTCACAAAGTCTCGGTGAGTTGCTGCTGTGATGCAAGAAGCCATTTCAAATGCATAAGTGATCAGCATCAGAATAATGTACTGTGGGAGACAGACACCACAGTTAGCTCTTGAAGAAACAGTTAAGCAGATTGTTTTCAAGATTAAGCCTGAAGCCCTGTTCAAGGCAAAGGAGACCAGGCTATCCTAGTCTCCTCAGCCCTCTCCATGCCCCTGAATATTCATATAGACTTTTTCTCTGCTTGTTTCCATTTGCAATCTGCTTTCTTGGAGGTATATGACTGGAATTGTTCTCCATCTTGAAGATCAGATTTCATCAGAACCTCGTGGCATTAATGCCACCCTTCCTCTGTGGAAAATACTTTGCCTGATGTGCCCTAGAATAACATTTGCCCTTTTCTTTGTTACATCACATTGGCAACTTATGCTTGTGCCATGTCTCCTCCTTCCGCTTTCACTTGCCAGATACAAGCTTTTCAGCAAGAAGATGTTCACTCCTAGAGCTTGTACTTTGAAGAAACAGAAGGTGCAATTTACGGTGTCATTCAGATCCTCCTGATTTTGCATCGTCAGATTTCTTCAGCACTCCTACTTTGCGAGAAATGATCTTTCATGAAAACGGATCCTGAGGATCACCTCTCATAGTGTCTTTCACTCGCCCTTTTCCCTTCTCAGCACAATCCCTTTAACCATTCCCATATTCCCTTTCAGAATTCTTGTGTCTAATTCTCCTCCCACATTTTAATGTTCTTCTCAAATCTTAGGCATTTGTTTCCTTACCTCAGCTTCTGCCCCCTGCACCCTCTGTTATCTCCTATACCACAGTCTTGGTTTTCAGCCAACACACCATAATTAAGAGTTAAGGGAATTCTCTTCCTTCAGCTGTTTGTTGTCAAATTCCCTGGCATGAGAATTCATATCTCTTAAGAGTCTCTAGTTTAAGAGATACTCTGCCATCCCTCATTAGTCCAAGAGAGAGACAATTCCAAAGTTTTTGGCTCTACCCTTCGTTAATGCAAACACCAACTAAGTTCTGCCACTGTCAACCTAGAGAACTAAGAGAGGAACTGTACAGAGATTTGTTCACATCTTAATATTGTCCTTGGTTTATCCAAAGCTCTTTGTCCCCACCCCTGTAATTTCTGCCTGCCTGCTGATGTCTAATGTTCGCAGTTGCACCCATATTTGCTATACTAACACATTCTAATGCCTTGCACAGAAGTCATTACTTGTCAGCTCCTACACTGAATAGTATATGACAGCTGAAAGGCAGTAAGGGGTGGGAAGAAACAAGGATCTAAACCACATCCCACTACATCTGATTGCACAAGTGCTTCTGCATTGCTTCAGGGCAAGGTGAGGGTGAAGCCAGTCACCTTAAACCTTCATCGTGGTTATCACCATTCATTCCCTCAACCTGTATCAGAAGCTTCTCATGCACGCGTCCTCACAGGATTCACCTTGTGGGACACCACAGCCATGATTAAGAAGAATCTTTGGCTCCTTATCACTAAGAAAAGCTAATCAGTGGGTGATTACCAAGGTGAGCAGGGAAACTAAGGTGGCATTTTTTCCACTTTGGCAGCAATAGTTAGGCAAATGTTGCTACACTTACCACCAGCAGCAGGGTTCTGTTGGACTTAATGACTCCAATGATACCAAGGATAGACAGAGCTAAGAGTGCAAAGCCAACAAAGATGCCAATCCAGGCAGCAGCATAGATGTCATCATTTTCTGTGGCTTCCAGCAGATGGTAGAGACCGTGTGGGTCAGACACAAAGAAGATGCACTCTGCTGTCAGGGCAATACCACACATCTGAGAAGTGCAAGTTTGGGAAATCCATTAGATCAATCTTCCCCAAAGAAACCAGGGACAGAAAAAGACAAAGACCACTTTCTTTTCATTCAACTTCCTTCTGAACAGGAGCTACTCAACTCCTGCTCTGCCCAGCTCTACAATCTCTTGTATTGTGCCTTCACAAAAGATTTGCAGGCAAAACTCACTCAGCCTAGACCTGAGAGATCAGTCCTAAGGCTTGAGGATGTTAAGAAAGAATTAACAGAATCTTTCCCGTGCCTACATGGAGGGAGGTGGCTGGAAAGCTGTTGGTCAGCATCAAGGGCTCTTCCCCTAGAACTCATGTTGGTCTTGTGGATCAACCCCTGATGTTCCTTGTTGGCCCCTACCCATCCAATTGACCAGCTATCACAGCTCTCCTTTACCCCTTCTCACACACTTTACTGGTCCATTTAAGTGTGGACTTCACATGAAAAAAAGGGATTTCATGGCTGTAATTTTAAAACTGCTGGTTTAAGAAGTGTCATACTGGGAGGAAGTTGCTGCTCGTACTTGTCCCACTTCACTTACCCCAATGACCACATTCCCAAAGACTAACAGACCCTGCAAGATGTGTATGCCATCATCACTTTTTGCCATCTTTAGTTCTTCATACAACTGGGAAAAAAGCAAAGACAGTCTTCAGTTAGACCAATATAGTAAGCTTCATTCAGAAGTAGACACTATCCGTGAGGAGAAGAATAGACAGAGCCTGACAGCCTGTCTGTACATGTCCCACCCCTTGTTCATAGTAGCTTCAGATACCTGAGTTACAGAATCTCCACTCTGGGGGCAGCCAGTGTCTTTGTCTCCCTTTTGGGTAGGGTTTTCATCGTTACATCTCCTATGCAAACCTCAGCTCGTGATGTTGCATTTCCACTTGGCTAGAAACCAGCTACATGTGGATGGACAGGGAACAAGTTCAGTGCCCTCACCTCACTCCTTTTCCAAATAAACCAGTTTTAGCCCTCTGGCTACCCGCCCCACTGGCTGTTTCATTTTGTCCAGCACTACCATGGGACTGAAATGGTAGCCACAGCAGTTTAGCTGTATCCCACACGTATGCCTACAGTGCATGGCTTGGCAGCACCTTGTTAAAGGTAGCTGCATCTCCCACCCATGGAGCTGGGCCTCCTGTTCTTGGTCAGGTGCAAGGGAGGGAGAGATGGAGCACAGGCTGCAGCTGGCTCACAGGAGCCAGGCCAAGTAACATTCCCACCAAATTCCTGAGAGTGTTACATCCTGCAGGCTGGGGCCAGGCGCTCTGTGTGGAATTCATCCCCTTCCAGAGAGAGTGGCATAAAGACGCTAGTCAGAGGTGTGAGACCTCTTGGAGATACAAGCCCAGATGCTAGCAAGCCCTTCTTTCAAAGGGATGGAGTATGTGTGTATGGGAAAGGGGAGAGAAAAGACCCCAGCCCTGAGACAACTGCATTTGCTGGGTGGTTAAGAAAATATAAACCACAAAAGAAAGGCTGAAATGGGCCCAGCTTGAGTAGACAACATGAAAAGCAGCTTGAACACTCATCTTCTGCCAGAGTACCTGCACTACTGCCTTCTTTTGCTGGGGTTACTGACTCTGAGATTCTTCAAAGAAGCTGTTGGAAAATAAGAGCAGATGCAGCTGTCAATGAAGAGGAATTTCTTGAGGAACAGATCATTGTGGGACCTCTTTAATGATGCCACCTTCAGCCTCCTCGGTAGCTGCCCTTTTAGGGTAGGCAGGGCTTCCAACAGCAACAGAAGGAAAACCAGAATTTCCTACCACCCTTTCTGCAGTGATTTGAGGGTTAGGCATGGAGAAATCTCCAGTGATCTCATCACTGTACCAGCAGCAGAGCACATAAGTATTTTCAAGTGATAACATGAGTGGGGATGGCCATTATTTCAAAGATATGAAGCCATTTTTATTCCCAGACAGGTGCTTTGAGGCCAGCCCAATACACGTGAAGCTGTACAGCTTTCTACTGGAAAGTACGGGCAGGCTCATGAGGTCAACCTGAAGCTCTGGCACTACCAAACTTGTTGACAACCCAGCACACCAAGGGACCACATAAAACTGCCTTGCAGGTCAGATCTGGATCTGAGAAGTGTTTGGTCACCTATTGTCTGCAATACAGTGCTGCAGAGCCTAGCAAACTTGATACAGACATTGATCCTCTACTCATCTGGAAGTTGTGGAGATCACTGACTGGCTCATGGATTTTCACACTGCAAACTCCAGACATTTTAGAAAAGCCTTTAATTATTGCTGTCTAAGAGACATCACAAGTCAGAAAGCAGTCAAAAAAGCAAGGAAAGCTCCCCTGCTCAGATGCAGGCATGTGAACCCTGACTAAGCAGGTCTGCTCTAGCTGCCATGTAGACAGCAGGGTTGAGTGTGCCATGTGGCTATCACAACAGATCACACCAAGCCTCATAAACGGTCACAACCCTTTCCTTAACATTGCAGGAGCCTCTTTCTTCCTCCCTTTCTCTCTTACACACCCCCCTGAAGTGTAATGACAGCATTCACACCTTGCACGTGGGCTGTCCACCCAGCCCAGTCACTTGCCTCCCATAGGCTGGCTTTCTTCTCCTCCCCAACAGGCAGAAACTGGCTCACTCTTGCCTATCCTTGGGTATTACTGTAGGTATGCCAACATGAGAAAGCAAGTGTTTTCTCCTGAGGCAAGTCCATCTCCTAGGCTACAGTAACTGGGAGGAAAGCTGAACACAGTCACCACCACACAGATAGCTGGAGAGTGGCAAGCTTGTAGGCAACATAAGGCTCTCCAGTACCTTACCTAAGACCAATGGGATTGCAGAGTGGAAGGAAGGAGAGACCAGGAATAAGAAAAGGGAAGGAAGAGCTTTTACTGTAGACCTAAAAATGAATACTGTAATGGTGCTGCCATACTGGTAAGAATTGTCCCTCTGTGTCCAAGTGATCAGCATAGGAGGAGTCAGCTTCTTGGTGTTCACTCGCCCTGTGACACATGTAGCAGCCCCTTGTCTGTCTGTCTGTCATAAAGGGTCTAGTATTATCATGAATGAGACACGAGGGAAGTGTTCCAAGGTTGTGACAACATCTGGGCAGCTGGAGAGCTGACCCTTCAACAGGGCCCAGAGGAGAAGCTGCAGAAGAGCTGGGGATTTCCACCCGCTGCCTGCTCTTCACTGCCTCAGAGGTAAGCTGTGTTAAACAAGAGCAGCTTGCACAGTGCTTGATGCAGGTGCATGACTACAGAGGCATGAGGCAAATCTTGGCCAGCTTGCCCAAGGCAAGCTGCATGCAGGTATGACTCACAACCACCCTCGGGTGTGACACTGGTAGGCAGTCCTCCTCCCAGTCCCCAGAGAGACAGGCACCAGCAGCTCCTGCCTGCGAGTGCAAATCAGTTTGGAGGCACAGGAGCCTTCGAAGGCTGGTTAAGATTAGTTTTATGATCCATAATACTGTTTCCCAGGGCTTCAGGAAAACTCGAGGAAAACAGAGCTTCAGCTGCAACTGTTACCCAAAATCTTCACACAAGGCAGTGGTCAGGTTCCAGGATTTCAGCCTTGAACTTGCATGGATCTGGTGTTCCTCAGCACATTCTGAGCACCTTTCAATCTAGTCATGACCTGTCTAGGCTCCGGGTATTCAGTTAGCACTACCAGACATTGCTCCATGCTCCAAAGAGCTTTGGAAAGGTGTCTGTTGCTCCCATTGTAGCACAAAACCCTACAACTCCCTTGAAACACATCCTTTTTCCTCTTTTTTACTCTCTGGTCACAACTCAAACTGCAACTCCTCTCCTCTCCCACCCCCAAAACACTCCTAACACTCATGGGAAGAGCCGAGTCTGTCAGAGTCCAGAAGCACTCATAGTACTGCCTCCTCCTTTTCCTCCACAAATCGCAGACAGATCTATTCTTTCTATGCCTGTTTCTATTTCTTGGAGCTTTCTTGACCTCTCCTCCCTTCCTCTACTCACAGTGGGTCTGTGAGACCTGCAGCACAACTGTAGGAGCTGAAAAGGAATCTCCTTTCTGCAAAGGCTGGCTTCTGCCCTTGTATTTTAGGTGACAACTCCACACAGGTTTTCAAAGGATGGCCTGCTCACAGCACTTTCTGAATTCAGGCAGAATTCTGTGTCTGTTGTGCATCCTTCATGCACATTACACTGGTTGATCTTTTGAAGCCTCCGCACTCTCCTTCTATGAACTGGAACAGGATTTCAGTAGCCTTACAGGTGAATGTCCCCTGTTTAGCCTAGTTCTGTTCCACCTTTGGTCAAAAAAGCCAGTGGGTAAAGAACTGGTTTGGCATAGCTCTACATAGAAGTGGAATCCCATTTTGTTTTGTGCCAGCTGTCATGGTGGAATCACGGCACTGTGATCAAGGTGTCCAAAACACCCCTGTGAGCATCATTTGCTTCTACACCCCGCTCTTGGAAGCCTCTCAGTGTGGTGGCTGGTTTTACAGGGGCTTCACTGCACCCCTTGTGACCTCCCTTTGTTTCAGTGTCCCTGTGCAGGGCATTGCATTCTCATCCCTGGTGTAAGGAGGCAGAGACAAGGGGCACGTTTGTTTTATTACTCATGAGCTCCACACACCTTGGCTGAAGGGCTCTGCGCTGCTCAAGCGCAACTAAACAAACGCAGCCATTCAACAGTAGAAACTTGGCCCTTGCCAGTAAACCCCGAGCACCACACCTCCTGCCCCTCACGCTCACCTGGCCCTGGCTGGAGATCATATCCCTACAGGCTGGAGTGAGATGCCTGGGCTGGGGTGCTGCCCAAGGGAAGCCAGCAGGCTGGAACTGCTGCTGGAGGTGCCATGCCAGCACCAGTGCCCATGCTGGTGCCATGGGAAGCTGCCACAAGCCACAGAGCTGCCCACATCTTGACTGTTTGTAAGCTCTGATGCATCAAGGCTTGAGGGGCCAGACAGCAAGAAAACTACTTCTTTTTTTTTTTTTTTTTTTAATTTAGCCCCCGAGGGGTGTAAAAAGAAGGTAGCTTCCAAGTGCTTGGGACATCTTCAGTTACACAGTTTTTAAGAGGATGCAATTAAATATTATATTGATGAATCACTTGGACTCTTCTGTAAGAAGCCAAATGCTTTACAAGTGTCAATTCATCATTTGTTTATTTATTTTAAAGCAAACATCTCCAGTGCACACAGATCCACACACTCCTCCTGCCCCTCCAGACTTTCCCATTGCCCCACCTGCCTTGAAATGCAACTGCCTCTGGCAGAGAACAGCTTGTGAGCTAGGAGAAGGAAGAGCCAGACAGTTATTTTGCGCTACCAGGGGAGAAAAATAAAGCAAAACTAAAGCTCAGCATCAAGGAGGGGTCAGAGACTAATTAAGTTTCCTTATGAGAGATACTGCTATGAAATGAAGCCTGTGTGAACAGTGGAGTGGCTGGTAAATCATCATCAAGCATAATTACCTTGAAAATAGAGCTGGGAAGTAGGTTTTTCCTCTCATTAGTTCAACACAGCCAAAACAAGAGGGTTGTAGGGTTTGGGGTTTTTTTGCCTTTCCTATTTTCACAAGTGAGAGGGAATTACAGGATTCATCTTTCTCTGTGACAATTTTTCTTTCTTTTTTTTTTTTTTTTTTAAACTCAGATATATTTTCAAGATATTTAATTTTTCCATTCCCTCCTTCCCAGTCTTTAGGAGAAAAACATATGAAACAAATTAAAACAGCCATAGAGAAGACACAGCCTGAGGTAACAAAAATGAAATACTTAATAACCTTCTGCAGTTAACTTTATCCAGGTACCAGACTCCCACATACTAAACACAGCCCAGGGACTAAAATAAAAACCATCAAACATAAAAACTTCCTTTTCTCCTAACAGGCACTTAACACTCACATGCCTCGTTAAGAAGAAAACGAAGACCAAAGCAAGGCACTCACCCCTCTCTTCTTGTGATGATCCCCAGAAGAAATACCAACCCACCTGCAAAGCTGAAAAAGCCCCTTTCTGCCACCTCTGCGGGGCTTTAAAGAGCCCAGGTTGCTTGAGCAAAGTGCCGTGTGATTGGTAGGGTGCCCATCACATGGGGAAAACTTTTTTTTCTAGACAAACCTGTTCCCCGGTCCTCCTGGAGGGTGTCTCTGTGATTCTTAGATCTTATCGGAATGCCGTTGTGCCGAAAACACAAAGCTTTAAAGAATTTCTATTATTATACCCTTGAAAGGGTGGATGAATGACTCACTCGTACAAGATATTTGAGTTTAAAGAGGATGGGCAAGTCAGAAGGACATAAATATAAATATTAGGATTGCTGGACTACTGCTTGAAAATGGGTACTAGAAGAATGTACTGACGAACAAAAGAGTAAATGAATTTTAATGTTTTCATTTAATTACACTACATGGGGGGGAAAGCAGTGGTTTGAGTTGGATACATTTTCATTTTATTTAGCTTGGGATTTTTTTTTGGAAACAGAAGTGTAGGTGTTGGCTACTCTGCAAAACACCGTGGATTACAGAAGAAGTGAGGAGACTATTGCATTACCTTGGCCTTCTGGATTTTTAACATATTCAGTCTTAGGACTGAGCAAAGTCAAGCACAGACATCTATATTAACTGGCCTGTGATGAACTGAGAGGGGCTGAGGAGCATAGCAGAAAAGGAATGTCTCTCACTTTCTTCTCCCTTACCCATTCCAGTACAAGTCTTCCAAAAGTCACGATTCCTGTTACTGGAGCCCTGAGCTCTGGCAAAAGTGCAGGTGCTTGTGCTCGGTGTTCTTCATCTGCTGATGTAAAAAACAGCCAAATGAGTAATGGGCTTGGGAAGGGTGATGGGAGTTTCATGTTTTTAAAGCCTTTCACAAGTAAAAAGAAAACATCAAAAGGTATTTCTTTGGTAGCTAACCTTGCTAATACCTTGTGGGAAATTAGTGAGAACTGCAATAGCTCTAACATTTTATGGATCCCCTTGGTACTTTGAGACAACCAAAGAGATCCAGCTCTCCCATGAGATCCACATGAGATTTCACCTTGAGGAAAGAGCAGTGCTTTTGGCATTTCTAGCTCCATGTAGTATCACAGTGATAAGCAAAAGAAGACACAGACATTGTAGCCAGCCTTATCTAGTAGACAGGGACAAGAAATTTATTACTTGGGTGCTTAAGAGTAGGGATGCAGATTTGTCTAGACCTAAATAACTCTTACCTGCTTACCCATTATTTGCACTCCCTACAACATGCAAAGTCTGGCTAGGTGCAGTCACCACTCCATCTTTCAGCAGTGCTTGTGGGACCATGAGTTTCATGCTGACTGGTATACTGGGGTCTAGGAAGACAGGGTCCCATCATTGCTGCTGGATGTGGAGAGCAGCTGGCAATGGGATAAACAGTGCATCTCCTAAGTGTCACAGCCTGGCAAGCAATGGGACAGTGGTTTGGCACAAGCCCTGCCACGGTAGCATGCTCCACCACAACCTACCTGGCAGGAGAGAAGAGGCAGCAAGCATGGAGACACTACTTTGGGAAAAGAAAATGAGGAAAGAGGAGAGAGGAGAGGTGGAGCTGCTAGTGAAGTCCTTGTACTTGCCAATCACCAGCACTTCAGGTGGTGGTTGGAGAGAGCCCTGGTGTAGCTGAGCTCTTCCTGCTCCATAGCCGTGCCCAGGAAGCTGCAAAAGGGTGTTAGCGTGAGTCCTTGTTTGGGTTGGAAGAGTGGGTAAGGCTGGGGAGGGTGATGTTCAATCTGGAGCTGTCATACAGTTAGGCTGCTAAAGCTTGTTGTTAATCTGGTTTAGTAGGTAAGAATATTTTTGGCAATATCCAGAGAGAAATTTGGTAATGGGAAGGAGACAGTTGGGACGGGATGGGGGTTTTGTTTGGTCACACTCTTTTTGGTGTGTATTATTAAGAGTAGACTCTGAGTTTGCATGACTTTGTGTGCAAGGCAGAGGGCCAGATAGAGACCTTGTCTGAGCAGGGGAGTGCAGCGGGGCTGGCAAGATATGCAGTGAGAAGCCCAGGTGCCACCATGGGTTCGTCCAGTGGAGTGCCTACAGCTGCTTTAGCCTCCCTGTAGGTCTGCATCTGCACTGTTGTACTTCAGATGAGAATGTGCCAACACTTCTGTATAGCCAGACCCATACATTTGTGTATGGTACTTGTGAATGCTACAGACTCATGAGCACACACACCCCCTCACAGAGCCATATGTACGTGCACGTGTATATGTACATGTGCAAATCCATAGATGTATGTGTAACCAGACATAAGTCCACATATGTACACATCTCTGTTATATGTGGGTTAAAGGCAAAGTGCTGGCTTGTGAGTAAAGACACACTGCAATATGAGGTTTCATCTGGAGGGACAGTCAGATGCTGAGGACACAGCCTGGCCCATTTTCAGATGGAGATGGAAAATGCAGATTTCAGGAAATCTATCACTTGACTATAGCAATGTGCTCTATGGGTGACAGGGCAATGCAAGAACATGCCTGACACAAAGTATGCTTTTTTTTTTTTTTTTCCAAAATTGGCATGGGAGGGATGCTGGAGGATGCCAGAAGTGCAAACAAAGATGCTGAAAAGGGCTGATTAGATGCTGTGGGTAATTCCAGTGGGCTGGCCCTGCTTCTAACCTCACAGAACACTTTTTCACCTTCCTGCATCCATTGAATTTATTTTCTTTGTAGCATGGAAATAGTGATTTAAGAATAAGAGAATGTGAGATGGAGGAATTAGGAAGGAAGAGAGCACACAGGGAGGAAAAGGAGGTTATGATCAAAGCAGCAGGGTCCCAAGAGTCATTTCTGTGACCATCTCAAGCCAGCATCATGAAGGAACTGTTCCTGTTGATGAACAGGAGGCTCCTAACTGCATTTGCAAGGTTGCACAAGTAGATCAGATCTCATGGTTATGGGAGGGGGCTCAGGAGATCCCACACCCCTAGCACTGTGGCTGCAGTATTGGCCAAGCCTGTGCACTTGTGCACAGATTCAGCTTGACACACACTACCTGTTGGTCCCTGAGAGGGGGGCTTTTTTGATGAGTGTACCTCCAGAGCATGACAGCACTGCCTGGGGTGAAGCTCAGTGTGATGCAAAACTGATGCCCATGAGCAGAGGGACTGTTGCCTTTCCTGGCAGAGTCCCCACCTCACTGTATGGGTCAGTGGCCACCCCCTGAGGGCACCACCAACCATCAGCCCCAACTCCAATTCCTGCCACACAGCTTTGCTCCCACATTCCTGGGAGGGCTGCGAGCAGCTGCTTCCCAGTCCGCAGTTGTACCTTCCTTCCCTTGGCCAGATTTGGGGTTTAGGCTCACGCCTGCCACCCAAGCCCTCCACGTGCCATGGCTGAGAGCCAGCTCCTCCCCAGAGAAGAAGGGAATTCCTCTCAGCTGCCTCCTCTCCCATCTCGGTGCATCCGCATGAGGAGCAAGGATGTGGGCTGTGGGGGACAGATGTCTGCTGCGCCCCTTGGGTTTGCAGCTGGCCTGGCCTCATGCCCGCTTTGCCTTCTGCCTCCCTAGCAAGGTTGTGGCCTTTGCTACAGCTGCCTCCTCCTTTCTGTAATATTTTACCCCCTTTTTGCCTCTTCTACACCTCTCAGCCTCAGGAGAGAGGAATAACTGTGGTGTGTGGAGAATAAATAAGTGAACACCACCTAGGGAGATGAGGGGAGAGCAGCTCTGTCCCTGAAATTGTTTACCAAACAGTGCTGAGTGTGGGGAGACAAATGGCATACCGTTAGCAAGAGCCATGGGCTAATTATAGTGGGTTAGGAGAAACCACTGGGTTACTGGGCTGGCCACTCCAGCTGAGCCTGCAAACATATAGACTGGAAAGCAGAACTCTATGTATTTAGTATAATGTGGAATGCAGGAAGTAACTTCTTTCTAAAACCTCAGATACCTTGGTGAAGAGGGTTACAGAAAACTCAGATAGAGGCACCTTTGTGATGTTGGTAATCCTGGTATTTTGCATTTGGCAATGCATAATCCACCCATTCCTAAAAAGAGTGCTATAAAGAACACCCTCAAGGATGGGGGTTTCTTAATATTTTGAGGAAGGAGAGGGATACACCTTATTTTTCTGATTTTGTAGGGTAGTTTTATTCATGAGCTTATAACCATGGCTGTAATTTGGTGTGGTTAAGACTTGCAATTTTGGGTGTTTGCATAAAGTCCAAGCTACCAGAATCATGTGATTACAGGAAAATCTGTACTTTCAGCCTTTCAGGAGGAATTGTTTCATAAAATCATAGGATAGTTTCTGTTGGAAATGACCTTTAAGTTCATTGAATCCAACTGTTAACCTAGCACAACCTAGTTTCTTCTTCTCCTGACAAGTGAGCAAGCAGAGAGAACAAACAACTTGGAGGAAGCTGCTCTGTCTTGTAAAGAACTGGGCTCAGGTGGGAAACTGCTTCCCCAGGGAGTTTTGAGCTAGTGCTCAGATTGGAATTTGCACATGTGGGGAAAGGCAGTAACAAATTAAATCTCAGTACCCCACTGCTAACAATTAGGCTAGCTGCTGTAGCTATCTTCTTCAGTGCTCTCAACCCAAAAGCTTAGAGAAATAGTGGATGTTTATAAAGGCTAATCTCTACTGGCTGCTACTACTGTTAATAAAGACCCTCAGGGTGCAGCCTTGTACACATTGAGAGAGATTTAGGCTCTAAATCTCCCCCTAAGGATGCCTCTTTTACTCTGCTGACTACAAAGGAAACTTGTAGAAGAGCCTCATCACAGGCCTGGGGCTACTTTCTGCAAATGAAAAATGTCTGCCTCTTAGAGATGCTGATCTGTCTAGGTCTTTCAGCAACCTACAGGTCACATTTTTGTACACAAAGAGATCAGAAGATAAAAGGAGTACTGAGGAGCCTTAGGGAGCTCTGGTATCAAGCCCTGCCCTGGCTCCCCTCCCACCAGCAGGAGTTTCTCCTGGCAGGGAAGGAGAGCCAAGCCCTGCAAGAGTGGCGTTCCCCAGCCAACACCCTTGATGGCGTAAAAGGGTCAGTAAATGGGACGTGGCTTCCTCTGGAATCTCATCTTCAGGTGAGGGTAGACCAGTTCCCTCTGAATTGGAGCCTGACCACGGGGAAGGCTCACAGGAGGCTGGAAATCTCACTGTGCCTGGGTAAAGTATTGCCTGGCATCTTGCAAAATACATTGCAGGAGAAAAGACCTTTGAGGACACAGAAATTTTCTGCTGGTGTTTTGGATAGCTTCTTTAAAAAGCTGACAATATCCAGGGAAGGTCTGCTGGAAAGCGTTTCCATAGTACTCTTGGTTGTGGATTTGAGGGCTTTCTGGCTTTTGGAAGACTGCATATGTCAGTGTCTATAGATCTATTAGGATGTGGTCCCAGCTCCCAAATGGCCTTGGCACTGTGATGGCCCTTTTGTCCTGGTGGTTCAGTTGAATGTCACCTAACAGATTGGGAACAAGCTGTTCTGTCTGGACTTACTGACTGCATTGCTCTTGCTGATGGTTAAAAACCTCTCCTCCAAAATTCTGTGTGTCAGTCACAAGGCACAACACATCAGAAAGAATAGGTCTTGTTTGGGGACCTTTACTACTTGTTTGCAAGGGGCCAAAGAAATTTATTCACACTAATTGTTCTAGCTCATTACCAAAGGGTGTTTGGGGGATACCTCATTCCTCCCAAATGCATCCTGCTGGCCTGTGCATTAGCTGCTTCTGATCTAGAGGCTGTAATGGGCTGGCAGTGAAGCACTGCCATCTACACACAGTTGCCTGTCACTGTCTAGTTTCCAGTTGTAAGCCAAGTGCTGCAAAGCACAGGCCTGATTTATCTCACCATCTCCACCATGCACTTTGCCAGAGAGCTGAAGCACCCAAGAGAAAAAGGGAAAACAGTCAAGTTAAAGCTGCGATTGCAGAGTGTCTTGGCAGCAGGAGGAAAGGGGAATAGAGGAGGGGTGTTGGCTGCTGCAGTGCTTAGGAGCACTGGGGTGAAAATAAATAGCATGCATGCCTTGTGTGAGTTTATAGCACTCCTGGGGTGACTCTGCCTTGGCAAGGGTGTGGTTGATGTCTCACACCGACTCACTGCTTTGACAGAACTGTAGGCACTGGCCAATATTCTTCCTCTGAAACTTTTAAGGTTTCAGCAACTAACTGGAAACCTCCCTGAGAAGTCTGTGAGACTCAGACTCAGATACAGCTAATCCTGCACTCAGCTGTACCCGGGTTTTAGTTTCAGGTGGGTGATGGATGGAGTTGTGCTTTGGACCATCCAGACCTTTCATAGAATCAAAGAATGCTTTTGGGTTGGAAGGGACCTTTAAAGGCCACCTAGTCCAACCCCCCTGCAGTGAGCAGGGACTTTAACTAGATGAGGTTGCTCAGAGTACCACTGAACTTGATCTTGAGTGTTTCCAGGGACGGGGCTTCTACCACCTCTCTTGGAAAACTGTTCCAGTGTTTCACCACCCTCGTTTCTCCTCTGCTTATAGCTAGTCCACGGCTGGGCATAAACTCTTGAGAGACTTTCTCTGCTTCTTAATAGCCTCTAGTGAAGGCTCAGCTGGTCTGTGCTGCCCTCTCATGGGCACACATAGGAAAGGTTAAGTTTCACCTTTTTTCTTCAAGATGCTATTTAACCTACTACTCAAGCACCGTTTCTTTGATTTTTGAAAATCCAGAAAGGTTTATGAACAACTTCTAACAGGTAGATGAAAAGTAGTTGAGAAAAGAAATTCTATCGATAGTGCTGGACCCAGCCCAGCAGTTACCTTTCTAAGGAGCTTTGCTCTTCATTTGGAATCATTAGACATCTAATTGAGCAAAAACTGGGGAGCTGTTGCTCCCAACAGCAGGCTGAGCTTCACCCATATACACTCCTATTTGCCATGTCAAACACTTATCAGCATCATGGCGTCATACCATGGTCAAGGTGTCTCTCAAGATAGCTCTGCGATGCTACCAAGGATCCACACAACAGGGCCAAAAGCTGGGTTCTCCAACGGGCAGTACTTGCTTTAAGTACTGTGGAGTTTCAGCAAACTGTCAACACTGCCCTACCCTGAACCTCCTCGAAAAGAGGCAGGATAGTCTGCTAGCCCCAAGGGGATACTTAAAGAACAGTGGGATGGGGCAGGGATCACTCTGCTCTTCAAAGGGACTCTTGTGGTGTTCATGGTGTTTATGTGACTTTAAGCCACCATTAAAAATCTTTGTCTCTCTGATCACTTGCCTGCATTTACTATGACCTTCTCCCTAATGTCCATTCATCTGTCCAAACACCAAAAGCTCCTCAAGGTTGGAACTGTTTTTCTTCAAGGGCTGGTATGACATTAATTTTACCCATTAACAAACAGTTATGCTATTCCACATCTTTATTCACCTCTGTTTCCTGATTTATACTATAAGATAAGCTGGGAGGCGGGAAGGAGGAAGGACAGAGATCACCTCTTGTTCTTACAAACTCCCCTAATATAGATTCTGCCTCCTAGTTTGTAAGAAGAATCTTTAAGGGTTGGACCAGATGATTCCAAAGAAGATATTTGGCCTTAAAAGCTTGCAAGTTTATAGTGAAGTTTCTACAGCCAGTGTAAACTGGGTGTTGCAGTCCCTTAGCTCCACTGCCTTTGCGTGAACTGGGCCAGGCAGCTTTGTAAGTCCAGCACTGTGTAGCCCCATGTTCCTCTATCTCTTGCCACTTTAATGAGTGATGATGAACAAAAGGCTAATTGTGGTTTCAAGGTAAGTTATAACAAAAAACAGCAGTGAGTCCATCTCATAGTTTGTTTCCTCCCTGGTATTACTTCACTGCAAATTATGAAATGACACCAGCAGTTTCTCCTATTCTCTGCATTGGAAGACAAAGTTTACCTGACTCCTGGATGAATATGCCATGGAGATGATCTTCCTAGTGCGTGAAGGCAGCAAGGTCTGTGACAAAGGAGGCTGAGCTCTTCCTAGGAGGGTGAAAGGAGTTGCATGGGGAATTGAGATGATAGCCTTGAGGGAGAAAGGAAAACCCACTCCATTCATTTATACCTGGCATTTCTAATACCTACCAACTACTGCAGTGTCTGCAGTTTCCAGTCTTGAAATATGTCTATAGAAATCTCTTGGGATTGCTTTGCCTCACTTCAGCTGTTTCGTAACGACATTCCAACCCCTCACCTTTCCCCAGGAGAAGATGGCAAGTGACTGTTCACCCAACCCAGGTCACCTCAACAGTGCAGATTTCCCTTTTTCATTTGTGTATGTTGAAGCATGGCCATGAACTTTTGGTGATGCTGCTATGTCAAAGTTGTCCATGAAGGCAGTCCCAAAAGAGGAATTAATATTGATGTCTGACCTTCAAGTTTGAGTGTTTCTTCTTTTTTTCTGCATTTCATCTGGCTAAAAGGATGGTCCTGAGAAGCCTTCCCCTGAATACAACCCGAAGGCACATCAGACAGGGTTTGATCAATTTGCCCTGGTATATCCAGAGGGTAGTCATCAATTGCTCAAAGTCCAGATGGAAAGCAGTGACAAGTGGTGTCCCTCAGGGGTCCGTACTGGGGCCTGTCCTGTTTAACATTTTTATCAATGATATAGACAGCGGGATCGAGTGCACCATCAGCAAGTTCACAGATGACACCAAGCTGAGTGGTGCTGTCAATACACCAGAGGGATGGGAT
>JANIJG010001268.1:0-18136 GCA_024611175.1 Megaceryle torquata | reverse complement strand
TCCCTGCTCTCAGCAGGGGGGTTGGACTGGATGACCTCTGGAGGTCCCTTCCAACCCAGACATTTCTATGTTTCTATATTCGCTTTCTCATAATCTCCAGTCTTCAGCTTCTGCTCTCTCTTGGACTAAGTTCTTTGTCAGGCTTTACCCACTGTTTAATTTCTTCCATTTCAGACATGCAAGCCCTGAATAGTTGATGCTGCTTACTTTGAGTTTCACATGATTGTGAAATGCTGAGATCAATAGCATTAAACTAGCTTACAGTTGGTGTTATGTAGGAATGATTCATATCCAGTGAGTCACAATGAAATGTCTCATGCTATAAGTAGCTGGCCATTGAAGAGCTATTCTGCTTGTGCCCTCCGCCTAACTAAGAAGCAGAGCAGAGTCTGTGTGAACTTTTCAAAGGACCTTTAATCAGCAGTTATGCTTTTCTTTTTTTTTTTTTTTAATGGTTAGAGGGAGTACACAGGCAACTCTAGTATTGCTTGGGACATCTGAGTCATTTTAAGTTCTGTACAAAGATGGCAGAAAAAGCTTCTGATATTTTGATACAAAACACCTATTTCAAGATGAGTACAATTTCTTTCTTTTTGGCACCTCTGCATCCTGCTGCTGGGGGATTACAAGGTTCAAAACAAAACCAGTCTGCACAGCATAAGACCATGCTATTTGGCAGCTGAATTGGATATCATGCTTCTATGCCAGTCCATGGATCAGCAAACAATCTCGACCATGAAAATACTGCATTTTCTCAGTGGCCATCTCAAAGTATGGAGGAAACACCCTTGGGAACTACAAACTACCTACAACCTCCCCACCTTCCACTCCATGGCCTATCCTGATTCATTAGAAGCACAAAGCACTACCCAGGTGCAGGTAACAAAACTAAACACCCTTTCAGAAAGAATGCACTTCAGTGCACAGACATCTCCCTTGTGGAGAGGAAAAAGAACAAACAACAGATGTTAGTCACGTTGCTTAGCACACTACTGGAGGGCATTCAAATATACTGGTGACTAGCATGCTATAAGGACTTATATGGAATAGTTTTGGTTACACACAATGAACTGCTAATTCCTTCAGAGCACCCAAGGCAAGAAATTTAATGAGAGTTTAATGTCATGTTGATAAATGTCCACTTATGAAGAAGAAACGTGGATCTCATGGTTTGGGAAAGAAATTATGGAAAAGGGACAGTCATTCTGGAATTAGACTACAATAAATGTTTCCATTTTAAATCTAACTTTTCTCCTTTTCTTCACCACAAAAAAAGCCTTCAGACACACAAAGAGCAGTGGTACATTAGTGCCTTAATGTGAGGTAGAATTTGTCTAGAGCTAAGGTGTATTTTTCAGTAAAACTCTGAAGCAAATCAAAAAGGACAGTTCTGTTGCACTAGGCCAAACACAATAATCTGCATACCTTCTGGAGGATGCTTTTTTGTTTTCATAAAATTAAATTCCTGGACTTTTTTCCTTGAAAAAATGCAGTTAAAATACAATCCAATAATCTGAGAGGCTTGAGGAGATGGAAGTAACATTTTGCTTCAGCACTGATGGATTTCTCAAGATTTCTGGTCAAAGCCCTTGCTCAGAGATGATCAATTCCCCCTAAATCTGTAAAAGCTGAAAGGTTGTCCTTGGCCTACTGCCTTCCACCGTCTCTTGCCATCTACACAAGCCCATTGCAGGCTCACACAGCTGCTCAAGTGCAGCTGCATTCATTTCTATACAACTCCTGCTCCTCAAAGGAGGGGGACCTTGATCCTGAGAACAAGACAAGACAGCAGCTCTCTCTTACCTGCACTGGGGAGGACTCCTTGCTACCATGCAGCAACTTTGGTAGCATGAGATAATGGTACCTTTCACGAACAGAAAATTTTGTCCCTGATATTGCTGAGAAACACTGGGCAAAGCCTCTCTTGCAAAACCTTTGTCATCATCTGTAAAAAGACTACTTTACGGCTCACTTCAACTTCTCTGAAAGAGAAATTAAGGATTTGTCCTTAAAGCTGACATGAAGTTGAGGGCGTACGCCTATAGTCTGAGAAAATATTACAACTCAGAAGTTTTTTGTAAGCAAAAGAGAATAGTAAAATGCAACACACAAATAATAGAAACCTAGGGAACTCGCAGCTGAAGCTGTACCCAAAAGCACCCTAATCCTGTTCTACAAATGCAAAGACATGCTGTGGGTTAAGGGCCTAGATTCCTGTGAGACAGGAATACAGCTAATTTAGTGTGCTTTGGGAGAAAGGTTAAGATGTTTCCAACCACGAGATTCTTCTGCTCTCTCTGGGGGTGGAGACTCGCTGAGCTGGCATGCCAAATGGCTGAAGGAGGGAGTCTTGTGAAAGTAAGATGGTCTTGTTTCAGCTAAACCAACAAAAGCAGACAGCTGTGACATAGGATTTTGAAGGCTATAGTGTCCAAGCAAAGACTTTTGCCTAATTAATACCAAAATCACACTCTCCACCTAAATCATGCTAGATGCCATCCAGTAGGCAGGGGCAGACAGGATCAGCATATATAGAATCACGAGGGGAATTCCTCTCTGGCTGTGAGAAGGGAGAAGACTGAAAGTCTAGCAGAGATGGTTGATGGGCTGTACTCTTCTTCCTCCACCCAAGACAGGGATGACTTCTTGGTAAGAATTGCACCTTCAATATATGGTATACCTTTTGCTAGCATTTCTATAGTGCTATAGTGGAGGCTTGCATCTCCAACTTTGTTGGATGTTACCCAGGAATCACTAACTTGAGCTCGGTTTTCCTTTTGCAGTTAGTGCAAAACTGCTCCAGTGCAAGCCCTTGGGCTCTGGCAGGCAAATGTCACACTCTCACCCTTAATGTGGCACATGCCAACATCTCCATCTCTCGGGAAAAAATGATGACAAGTGACCATAGAGATGAAAAGGCCTCCACCAGTATCTTCATCCTGCATTCACTGCGTGTTTCACAGAGGTGCATTAGCACTTCCCTTGCATTCACAGGGTGTGTATGTACAGGGCCACTTAAAAATTCTTGATCAAAAAATGGTCAGGCTGAAAAACAATTGCTCTCTCTGTTTCATTAAGTGTCCAATTCTTCCAGTTGCTGAAGATAAGTAGGGCTTTCAAAAGCACGTCACTGCTTCAGCGGAGCCTAGACACCTAAAGTCTACATAAACCTCTTATAAAACCCATGAAGAAGTTTTCTGAATCTTGAGCTGTCTTTAGGCTCACATCTTGAAAACCTTCCTGCCCTATGAATGACAGGGGTGCTTACCTGCCTTTAACCTGGAAACACATGAGTTAACTGACCTTTTCTGAGAGTCTTGGATGGAAAGGCAACAAAAGTGTGTTTCAGACACACATTTTGTATGCCAAATGCTTGCTTCTGTTATTCCCACATTTTGGGGGCCCAAGCTCCACTGTGGAGTATCAGACAACCTCATCATCACACTTTTAGCTGAAAATAGATAGATGTAAGATAAGTTTCTGTGGGGCTCTCTTCATAGCCATAGAGACAGTCATTTGGGAATACACACCATCCATCAGGAAATTAGAGCACTTGCCTAAAAAAGAGAAAAGTCTGTAGTGACAAAAAACTTTCTGGCGTCTATTGCAGATACACATGAAATGAAGCCAAAATAACTGTATGCTCAGTTGCACATTTTCAATAATCTTCAGGCAAGAGAAAAGAAAAAGAAAGACAATCCTTCTTTACAAGGTGGAAGAAGACAGTTAGATAGTATGAAAATGAGAATTGTGTTTTGAGAATCAAAAGCAGTTAAAATGATGTGTTTGCAAAGTGTACCTTGAATCTGAATTTCTTGGACTACCAGTGTTTGGTTTTGGTTTGTTTAGTTTTATTCACCTCCCACATCCCTGAGTGACAATGCCTACTGAAACCACAGCAAGCGCATGCAACTGTTGCTTTACTGTTCTGTTTATCTAAATATACACTGCACTTGACACAAACAGAGCAACTCCAAAAACCAGAGTGATTTGAACCCAGCAGTGATGGTTACAGGTGAGGCAGCTGCATGCAGTGTGTGGAGGAAGCAGAGAAACAGCTTCTTGTATCAGAGGAGCTCTGAGGCCAGTGGGAAAGCCCCAGACCTAGCCTCTCAAACTATGGGCACTGGCACTGTTGCATAGCTGGAGACAGTAAACCACCAATGCAGCATGAAGAAAGAGAGGACTGTGTGTTGCCCAGGGCTGCTTTTTAATTCTAATTGCTTTTGTGTTTGCATCGTTTGAGCTGTGACATTTCTTTGCATGGAAAAGCAGAAACTAGGGGTGGCCTATATATGGGATTTATGCATTTGTGTACAGAGACTGCATAGGAGTTTAGTGGACCTGCCTCTTCAAGATGTGCCATACACACATGCAGGTACAAGCACACTTCACGATTTGAATCTGAGCATCCCAACCAATACTTGATTGCAGGATTTAATCCCAAGGGGAAGCACAAGCATACAGAACAGAAAAATCAGGAAACAGCAGTACAAGCAGACCTGTTCCAAGTTACTGCCAATGACTACAAAAGCATGGTGCTGTGAAGACCCATGCAAGACCACAATAGCAAGGTCAGTAGGGGTCAAAAGGAGTGCGTAGGACCTCTTCCAGAAACACCTCTGCACCTTCATTCTTCTCCAATATTCCCTCCATTTCTGCCTGCCTGGCACTTATCATAGACTGCACCTGGGCAAAAGGAAAGGGAAAAGGGTCATTTGGGAGCCTATTTCCTTACCCCTGGTGCACAGAACTACCCTTGCCACTCCTCTGCAGGTTCTGAATTCAGTACGGCATGAACCCAGCAGCCAATTACAAAGGTGGTGCTTCCCCTGACCGACTAGAGGGCAGTGTAGGAAGAAACTTCATCTGCTCTTTTTTTCTCTAACCTCCTCCTTTCCCCACAGAGCTCCTCACACTTCTAGTTCACTCCCAAACTATCACCTAATTCCACTGACTTTTAATTTTCTGTGTTTTAATGCCCTGTAGGATCAGCAGAGACAACTCTCCTGAATAAGGAGCTGGGGAAGGGTGACAGGCCCTATGTCTGTCCCTGAGCTTCCCTCACATTTTAGATAATAGTCCTTCAGGGCTCATCCACCTCATTTTCCCCTACGCCCAGTTCTGCCATACAGTCACCCTCCCATACCTCTTCTCCCTCTATAAAAGGAGTACACGTGGTCCCCTGCACTCTGGGCATTCTGCTCCTGCCTTATGCTTTTCCTCCTCCCAAGAGAGTAGACATATAATGAGAGAAATAGTCATGAATTGACCATATTTATGGTGTGTTCAGCAAAGCTGGCTTTCTGCTGTGGCTCTGACAGTCCCCACTGAGCTCCAGCAAGACACCATACCTGCAGCAACATAAACTCCAAGGGGTCATCAGGTTTCTGGTAGATGAGTTTTTCTGTGATCTCCTGAGACAGAGACAGACAGAAAGAAAGAAATATTGATCCTTGGGTAGATGGTGACTGCACTTTCTGCTCTAACACGATCTGCATTTTAAAAAGCAAGTATCTCTTTCAATCCTCAAAGATGATCAAGAGTATTTTTCTACTGCTTAAGTTTATGCTTAAGAAAGCACAGGACAAGGAGGGGTCTGGGGAAAGTATAATTGGGTTCAAGCTAACTTCAGGCCAGCTTCTCAAGTAAGCCTCTGGAGGGAGAAGGGAAAGAGACATTTCACCTGAAATATCTGCAGTATATGATGTTTCTCCATGTACTTAATGGAGACTTCAAAGGGGTCTTCATACACCATTGGCTGCTCCAGTATTTCACGTGTAGTCTCTGTCGGCTTTTCTACAGTTGCCGATGACCCAGCCTCAGGTGTTTTACAGCCAGCCTGTGTGGAGTCAGACACATACATCTTGACTTTGAAATCTGGTAGTTTACCCAGGGGATCTCATATGAGTTTTCCCTGGATGTGTGAAACTCAACAAGAGGTAACTGGTCCTCAACCTCAGGTAAGTGATTCAGTGACGGTGGGGATGCAACTCTAGGCATCTGGTCCTCAGATGGTTCAGCAGCTGGTGGTATGCTGGATTCCTCCACTTCAGATTCTGAATGATCATTTGGCTCTTGCTAAAATATGTAACAATTAAAGAACAAAGAATATTTTCAATATGGAGCCCAGCAGACCAGATACATCACAATACTGCATCTTTCTGCACATACACTGCAGTCCCTCCTAGAGCATGCAGTAATAGGCTTTAATGTCTGTGAATGTTCCCATCCACACCTTCTGCCCATGAGCCCAAGAATTCCATTTAAGCCCAGGCTCAAGCCTTCAGGCCTAGTCTGAGCTATGCAGTAGGTATACCTTGTGCCTGATCCTCACTTACTGACTAGTTTTCCTAAGGGAAGTCTAAGTATATGTTGTAGGTCATTTTTTCTCTGGATGGAAGACCCTCGGATTGATCCTGGACATGACTCCCCCACCTTGTTGGGGACTGCTGGTGAGCCCTCTTACCAGCACCCTGCCCAAGTGCTGTATGCTTGTTCCCTGTTGGTTAAGGGCACTCTCCTGTCTGTGCTGTGCTTGTTCTCAGCTCCTGGCTTGTCTTCCTGCCTGGCAAAGCCTTGGTCTTGCTCCCCAATAGCAAGCAGCTGAAATGTGGGTAGGCTTCACCCATCCCCCTTGAGCAGCCAGCTGGCTGTGGACTATGCTGTATCCATGCCCCACACTCCCATTCCTAGTCCTGCAACTCAGTTCCAGGGGGGTCCTGTCCCGTTTCTCCCCCTCATCCCCAAATTGCCTGGGTTTTGGGGTTCCCAGTTGCAGCTGTGCTGCCTGATGCGAGGTTCGGGGCCGGGGTGGGGGGAAGGCCGTTGGGGGAGCAGGAGGTAAGTGGGGAGGGGTGTGTTGTGCCTGGGGCAGGACGCTTCGAGATGGGGGAGGGGGGAGAATGGGGACGGACGGGACACAGAACGCCACGGGGATAGGGGACCTGGAGGCGCAGGAGGCCGAGATGGGGCGCTCGGGGACAGCACAGGTTGAGACATCCAGAGAAAGCACCCCTGGGGCTGGGTGTACGCGGGGGAAGAGATGCCCAAACCCGGGCCGGAGCCACCGCCCTCCCTCACCAGTCCCCGAGTCACCATGGCAGGGCAGGGTTGCGCTTCGCCTCCCCCCGGCGCCGGCTTTTTTTACCGTTCGTCGCTCGCCGTAGGCGGGAGAGGAGGTGGAAGACGCCGGGGAGGTTGCCAGGGAAACCGCCTCCTCGCGTCAGCTGCCGCCGGTGTCGTGTGGGCAGCGAGGGCCGCGCCGCCATCATGGGTTAGGGCGGAAGCGCCGGGCGTGGGGAAAGGCGCTCCCCCTGCCCGTGCTCCTGGCGGCCGCCCTCCTGCCTGCGCTATTTTCCTTCCCGCAGCAGCTAGAGAGGTGCTCTTGGTGCTCTTGGTCAGCAAGCAGCCAGCCCCTCTCTGTGGAGGCCTCCGGCTGCCTGTGGCCTGGTGGAAGGGAGGGGTCCCTTGGCAGAGGGAGCGGCCTGGGGGTCGCCCGTAGCCCAGCCTGCCTCTTTTTTTGCAGGGAGCTGGGTCACTTCCCTGCGAGTTCGGTGGTCTTTCAGCCTTGCCACGCTCCTATCGAGGATGCAGGAAAGCCCAGGGTAGCCATTTGCTGTTGTTGGCCTTGTTATTAAGTACACGGTGGCGATGAGGCCTGGAGAAAGGCAGAGACAAGCTGTATCTGGAGGGTCAGATGGAAAAGGAGAAGTCAAATAGCTTGTAAAGAGACACGGGGAAGCAAGAACTAGGGTAGTAGACCATTGAGAGAAATATTTACATGCACGTTCATGTGAGAGATACTTTCTCCTTGGATTTACACAGATCTTGACGGTTGGTGTGCTGCATGATGAACTTCATCAGAAGAAGCAAATAAACAGATTGCCAGTTTCCCCCAAAGAGGAGATGAAAGGAATAAAGATAAAAGCTGTGCTGGGTTACCACAGTAACCAGCTTCTGAAATACTCTGGTTCACACTCCAGTGTGACAAGAACTAGGATTGAAACGTGAGTGGCTGAAACTGCCATGGGGATTGATGGGGGGTGAGAGGGAGGGAGATACAGGACTTCAAAACCTGTGCTAAACTAACAGATGTCACTTCCATTCAGAGTAGCTCAGTTTGTATGTGTTTTTCAGGTTACACTGTTGACCTGTTAGGGAAGCACCTTCCCTGCTGCTCCAGTTCTGGGTTCCTGACACTGTTGTCCATATCCTTGGCCATGCTCACCACTCAGATCATCTTGCACTGCTGTACTGCTGTTTGTACTCTTGGGATTCCAGGTCCTCTGAGCCTATCTTGCCTCTCCCACTTTCCCATGTGACTGCAACAGTTCTGACAGCATGGGACTGCTGGCTTTGTGGTTGTGGGCTTTTTTTGGTCTGTGTTCACTTGGAAAGATCTTGGAAGATGCTGAGTCAAATCTGTAAAATTGTCGAAGAGTCTTAGGCAGTTGGTAGAGTGGACTCTCAGAAAGGTTTCAGGATCTGTCTTCAACCTCCAGTGATTATCCCATCATCACATGTTGGGAAAGGGTACGGTGTACTGCCTGGTGCTCAGGATTGTCAGTCTTTGATTTGTTGACCCTGACATATTTCCTCTTGGAGCTGTGGACCAATGAAGCCAACTTAAGTTTGTAGGCTTAAGTTTGTAGGCAGAATATTCACTGGTTTGCCTGAGGGTCTGAATCGAGGGTCTGAAAGGAAAGCTGCAAACTGTTACAGCCCTGCCATACTTCAGGGTGCAGTGTTTGCTCTAGTAACTGCAGCGGCAGTTTTAACTGAAGGAGGCATCTGCTTGCAGGGTTATTTTTTGGGGGGTGGGGAGGGGGTGAGGTGGGAGGATGTTGTGTGCTGAGCCATCCCAGTGCTGTTTTCTCCACAACATGAGTCCCTGCAGAGCTTCTCCCATGGGTCTCTCCTCTCCATCCTTTACTGGACGGGACTAAGCAGCTCTCAGCTGCCTGCTGGCTTCAAATAGCATCCTGCTGGGGGTGAGTCTCAAGCCCCATGTCTTCCTTTCATCCGTGCCTCATTGGTAAACAGCACATCTCTCCATTTCTGACCCCACTGCCTACTGCAGGGATTAGGCTGCTGGGGCTGGAAAGCTAAGGTTTTCTACAAGGGAAGTAAGATGAACGACTCCATTAAATAAACATCACTGCTCTGTTTATTCTTTCAAAAGAACAGATTACAAAAAGCAGAAGATGCATTTTAAATGCATTAAAAATTCTGAGCAAAATAACGCCTTAAATACGATGCTCATGTAACATAAATCACACAGCTTTTTCTATCCAGGCACATGGAAAGCAAAAACGTATTATTATATCATTATTTGTATGGCACCATATGCTAAGTCTGGAACTTAAAGACTTTGAAATAAATAAGAAAACACCAGCTGCAGATCAGCAACATGCTCCTTTATTGGGAGCCACTGTGTAACTGTGGCTATCATTCCTGCTGTTAAGTTAAAACTTAAATAAATTGTCAGAGAAATAAGATAGCCATTAGAGATTCAGTGTCTGTCTCCTGGGGACACTTTTTCTAACAGCTGTAACAAAGATCTGCTGCTGGTTTTGTCCTATCTATGTAGTAACTCATTGCATTTGTCCCTGCAGTATCACACAGTTGTTTGGTAGAGATGGTTGAACTATTCACTATAAATAATGTTGGTTAACAATGCGGCCCCTTTTGGGTTAATAAATTATGCTCATACTGCTCCTGAGCCTCTTTGATTGGTTTCTTGCAAGTCTGCAGTGAAGAGTTGGAACAAATCACTTTCCACAGTCTGTTTACTTTGAATATTTTTTTCTTATTTTATTGAGCTGTAAATATATATATAAAATAGCCAAATTCTGAAAATGCCCATCTTAATCTCTTGTCACCTCATCCTATACTTCAAATTCATAATGAGAGGCATGAGATGAAACACATCAGAAAATTAAACATCAGTGCTTAAAAGGGGCAGAGGGCTCCGGTCTGCACCAGGCTGGGGAATTTGTCCCTCTCCTTTGGGATGGAGCTGCTGTCAGGGCTCAGGCTTTCTCCCAGACTGAGGCTGCTGGCCAAAGCGGTGAGCTCACGTGCTACATGATCCGTAGCAGTGATCAAAAACCACAGACTATGAGGAATAGGCTGGGGTCTTTGGAGAAGCATCTCTGCTCATCTACATGCCAACCTGTGACTGGGTGGCTTGTGTTGTTGCCCTGCATGTCGGTTCCTTACTTGTATGGTGGGGTATTGCTCTGCCCTCTGTCCAGAGGGGTTTTGAGAAAGTAACTGCACTGCAGGCTGGGAGGGGAGCAGGTGTAAGTGCAACAGAGCAGTGTGGAAAATGCTGTGTCCTGCATGAGCCGAGCTAGAGAGGGCTGGGATGTGAGTGGAAGAGAGGCAGGCTGAGGCTGCTGACTTGCGCCCAGACTACTTCTTACACCAGCAGCCTTTGATTTGGGCCCGCTTCGAAGAGCAACGTTGAGGAGGAGCCTGCACTAAGGTGCCTGATTTTGTACAGGCAGCTTTGACAGTTTGTGTGCAGAGATCCAGACCATGCGGGCAAAGCCAGGTCTTCTCCCAGCGCACTCTTGCTAGGGCTCTGCCCACATTTCCCAGCAGAGAGCAGCAGAGCCTCGTCGCTGCTCGCAGGGACTGCGAGTGCATCCTCCAAGACCTTCTTGCAGTGCTTGCCTCCACAAAGCACAGCAGTAAACCTTCACTGAGCTTGCAGGCACATCTCAGACCTGTCAAGAGCATTGGTGTGGGCAAACAGAAAACCCGTGCTCACAATCCCGAAGATTTAGAGCTTTTCCTGAAAACTGAGGTGTTCGTGGAGAGCAGAGAGACCTTTCTTGAGGGGATGTTCTCCAGCTTGTCATCATGCTCAGTGCCAAAGAGGAGTGCCTCAAGTATGTCTCCAAAAAGCGGGGAGATACTAGAGGGAAAGGATGTTCTGTTCTGACTGAAGTGTACAGTGGTCCTTCATCCCATCTCTCTTGCCTGAAGGGAGAGTCCGGGCATGGTGGTCACCTGGCAGAGTGGTGCCTGTTGAGGATGCCTGTGATGACAGCAGATGGGCAACGGGAAGACACAGGTTTGCTTCTTCGCTCCACCCTGCAAACAGTGCTTTAAGGCTGTGCTCACCTCTGCTGTGAACCCATCTTTTGCCATGGGAGAGAGAGGCAAGCATGGTATGGGACAGGCTTTTGGAAGGCAAATGTATGACACAGTGGCAGCACAATTTTGGATAACCCTGTCGGCAGGTCCCTCCTGAAGGGGCTGTAATCCAGGACAGTTGTGAGTGACTTTCTGCATTCCTTGTGGCCAGAGTGACCCCTCTGTCCTGGCTTCCCAACACCCCTTCATTTGGCCTGTATGCCAAGCTAATTTAAAATGTGATACGAACCACCTCAGCCCTGGGGTCACTGAGCTGGTCTCCACAGCCTCCTGCCACTCACGCTAGGTAGAATCTGTCCTTCTTTATTGATGCAAATGATGCTTCGTCCCTGAAACGTAGCTATACATGGGAAAGGTGCAATTAGCTGCTGCAAGGAGACGGGCCCGTCTGCCTTGCCTTGTTTAACAGAGGCTTTAATTAAAGACCCCCTGATGCTAGAAAGCCACATTAATTATTCATCTGAAAACATTTACATAGAGTCCCCCGTTTCCCTTCTTCAATAAATTATCAACTTCACGTCTCCATAATTCATCGAAATGACTAAAAATACATTGTCTCAGCCTCTATCACCTCCCTCCTCACTCTGGCTTTGTCTATTCCAACTGTGATGATTTCAGTATCTTAATGTGAAGGTCTTCTGCTGCTTTTAAGTAAAATGAGGGGATGGAGGAAAAGGGGGAGGGAGAGGAAAAGATTTGTCCCTGCATGGGAGTCATGGAGATGTAAGTAATTTTTCTCTTTTTTTTTCCTGTACAACTGTCATGATCCTGGGGTTTAAAGAAGCTCATTGACTATTTCTAATGAGGAAGAATCCAGTGAAGGCAGGAGAAAAGACATTTCCAGGGGCAAAAAAGGCCTGAAGTTTAAGCAATTTCTATTCTCAGCTGCAGATATCCTGTGTGACCCAGAGACCAGCAGTTAATCTCCCTGGATCTACTCTATACCCCACCTGTAGACCAGCAGTTCCTTATCTTCCAGGTAGAGGGATGATGCTTTACTAATTAGAAGTTGTTCCAATTTAGGTGCTTTTATTAAAGAGGAAAAAAGCAGACAAGCTTAGGCAGAGGGAGAAGTTCTGTAGCAGTTCACAACAAAGTTGTCACTGCAGGCACAATTGAGGGAAAACTCACTGCAAATAGTTTTCTCCAACACATTTCACTTTGTGATAAAGTGAACTGTCACATGAGAGAAGAAAAAAACAGTCGTCTGAGGGCTTGTTTACATGGAGAGTTAAGACAAATTAGTGTGAGGTGTGAGTTAATGCACACAAGTCGAAGTGCATTAAACCTCTGTTTGTGCCCTGATACAGAAAGAAAATGGCCTCATTTCACTGTGGTGACAATTAAACAAAAGCAAAGCAAAGTCACTTTATCCTCAGTCCACGCAGGGCTCAACATGCTTTAATTCATGTGCCTTCATTTCATATCTTTGGTTAATTTACCTTAACTTACATGAATGTCTTAACCTGCAGGGCTTGGACAAGTGTGTTCTCCACCTGACTGAATAACTAGTGTTCTCTGCAGAATCAGGAGTGGTCTGGTGCCTACAGAAATGAGACCCAGTGTGTTTTCCTAGGAGTAGAAGGAGTCAGTGGCTAGGAAGGGGTGAGCTTCTACAAGAGTGGGTGGAAGAGGGCAAGATGGACACTAGCAAGTTTCTTGGGATGTGGTCAAAGAGGACATTAGAGAATGAACCAGAAAAACAGAGCACTGACTCCAGAGGAGTTTGCACACTGAGTTTTAATGGGATGGGTTCAGAATTTTCAGAAGGAAATAAAGAGGCATTGGAATAGTCTGCCCAGGGAGGGGATGGAGTCACCATCTTTGGAGGTGTTTAAGAGCTAGGTAGATGTGCTTAGGGGCATAGTTTAATGGTTTTGACAGGGCTAGGAATAAGGTTGGACTTGATGATCTTGAAGGTCTTTTCCAGATGAAACTATTCTATGATTCTATCATTCTAAGAGATTTAATTGTTTGGACCTGAGCACATACAGGGTCTGGGTCTAAGACTAAAAATGGGGATGAACTGATTACAAAGTGAGTGATACATTTATCTGAAGCATTACTCTGTTGACTGACGTGGTTCTTTTCCCTTCCCTTTCCCTTGTTGCTGTTTCAGATGGACCATCTTGGCTCAGCAGTGAATAAATAATGTGTTGACAAAACCCTTGTCCAGCCTTGAGTTAGTGCCTAAATCTTGGGCACTGCTCTCTTGGAGCTGAGAGACTAGAAATTCTTCCCACATCCAATTCCTGGAAGACCATCCACTGAGATCTTTTTAGATATGAAGATGATAACTCTGGTTCAAGCTTTTTCTCACAAATTGGTGGAGGCTGGAGCTCCAGGGCATGGAAGGGAAGTACAGCTATACTCTGCTCTTCACCAAATACATGTCCTTGAAAGGTGTGAACAATTCTACAGTCCTTACAGTAGAATTAATGTAATGGAGAGGAATGTGTGTAGGGACATATAAAATACACATATGAAATTTAAATACATAGGTGCTGTATCCTGGCATAGAAGACCGAGAGGGAGAAATAGGATTCCCAGCTGGATGAGATGCTGGCTTTTCAGAGGCTGACTTTTGGAAATTGGTCATTGTTTGGAAGATCTCATCTGCTTCAGCAGGAATAGCATGAAGTAGTGCACTAATCTGTTAGCCCCAGCCCAGCTTTTGAATTAGAAGTAGATTTTAGCTTGGTGTACTCTGTACCTCTGGGCATAACTTCTTCCCACTGACCTTTTTCTTGGAGACTGGAGGTACCATTTCATAGGTTATGCTGGAAAATAACACCTACAGACATCATTCTGCCTCTCAGGATATCTCTGGAAGTTGTTATGTAGCGGTGAACTCAAAGCTTTCTAGCATTCATATGGAATCAGATACTTAGGATAAAATTTACTAAGATATGTATTTATTGCTTACCAATTAAACAATAGTTCCAACTTGGTTATTAAAGGATCTGGATTAACTTCTGGGTGTAAGAGAAACACATTTTCGTAGGCATTAGGAAAAAGCTCCCATCCTTCTCTTCCATCTAAGAAAATAGGGTTAAAATTTTCTGCAGTGAAGTTTTTAGTACTTTATACTGTCTACGGAGACCCCTTAAAAATTGTCTGGGCTGTGGCTTCCATCCAAATTTAGGTAAGTGTCAGTCTTTAGATACCTCACTCACAGTCCAGTGTTTACTGTTAAACTTGTATTGGCCTTAACCTGCTTTGAAGTAATAATTGGTGCTGTGTCTCCCAGGGGACAGGACAATGTGTAATTGGCTTAAACAGAAAGAAGGTCTGCTTGGACCTTAAGAAGCCTTTGCTAATGGTACATCAATAAAGCACAGGAATAAGTGGCCTGTTGCCTGCAGAGGAGTTTGGATGAACACGCTGAAATTACCTTGTCTTCTCCTGGAAGGAAAGCAGACATCATTCTTTGCGGTTTCTTTCAACGTTATTTTCTATGATTCTGCATATGCCCACAAAGCTTTCTTGCCAAAAGTGTCAGTGGCAGCATTTTCATTACCACTGCATTGCCATTGAAAATGCTACCCCATCAGAGCTCCAAAGGAAGAACAGGCTGAAATAGCAGAATGCCAATGAGAGCATCCTTTCTTTCCAAGCTGGCAGGAGCAAGCCATTTTGGAAGGTGATGTACATCTCCCATAACCCATACTCCAGTTTTCCTGGTTGAGCCAAATTGTCTTCCCAACTTGTCAAATGGGAGAAGTGTTACCACTGTAATTAGAAACATTAAAGCAATCAAAATGAACATACAAGCATAATTAAGGCACTATTGGTTTATGTCCCCTGCAGGCATTCTTTTAGAATAAATGACTTTTTGATTTAATTTAAGCCTCTTCCAAAATATCACTAAAGCAAAGAGGGAAAACAATTTCTATTCATATATACGTCAGTAAGACTACTTAGTTTTCAATCTCATAACCTAGTTTACACTGGTAAAATTTCCCCACACAGGCAAAATCTACAGGGTATTGCTGAATAAAGAGTGTAGCTTTAAAAGAATAAGTTGGATCTGGGTAACCAGAATTAGAGGAGCAAGAGAGACTTCCCTGGCTCTTCATCAAGCCCTTCATGAAAGAGGAATCAGCTCTTCTGTGCCAGTGTCAGACATGGTTTTATGAAAGTGCCTTTTTTTTCTTGCAAAGGTACACAATGATTAACAAGGCTGGAAGAGCATTTTCCAACCTGGGTGGGTGGAAAAGGGAGAGATGAAGATCAGAAGCATCTACTGAGCATTGAGGAGCAGCAACTCTTCCATCCCTCTGTAAGACAGGAGTAGGGGTGCAGTATGGACGAGGGTGAGCCTCCCTCATAAAGCTCACTGGGTTAAGCCTTGGAGAAGTAGACATTCAGCTCTTTCTGGGGCTGAGTTGTCTATAAAAAGTAGCCAGGCTGTCTGCCTTGGAAAGATGTGCTCAGTGCTGTGTGTGCATGTGTGGGAAGGGTGGTTTAGGTTGTGACAAAGCAGCATACCTGTTACCTGTTGGAAAAGTGCTGCTTCTTGGCTCCTCATTCTGTTAGAGGAATACTTTTTGCTTGTGAGCCTTGTAGTTGTGATGGATAATTAAGCCCAAGAAAAGATGATCAAAGTTACCCATGGGTCAAGGCAAAGTTTCCACACAGTGGTAAAGTAGTAAAGTAGTAGTAGTAAAGTAGGCACAGTAGTAAAGAGTAGGTATATGTACATCCCAAACATGCATTTTTTCTGACCTGGCTGCCTTTGGCTCACAGGAAGGTTGATTGACTGGAAAAATGGCAAATGGACTTTATTTGAGGTGGATGTTAGCCTCCCAACTGTTGAGAAGTCATGGTATCTGATGAGTATCCCTGGTGGTCTGGGAAGAAACCTCAAATTTCACCATTTGTACAGGGAGTAAGGCTACGATATGCTCTCAAAAATGTCTTCATCATGGCCAGTCTTCTCTGTTTTACTGAATTTAGGATCTTGGTTTTATCTTCTGATGATCCCACACAAACCCCCATTCCAACTTATATAGATGAGAAACATACAGAGACAGCTAATGGTGGTGCAGATAGGAGGGCATGGCCACTTTTTTTGAGGACCTGCCTTTCTAACAGGGTTAACAAGGCACCTTTTAGTACTGTAGGATCACTGGCTCACTCAGGGCTATTCTAGACTCAGCTGTTTGCCCATGAGCCAGAAAAGTGACAGCTCCAGTGTTGGCATCTCTCACCACCGGTGCCTGAACTTACTCAGCTGCTGTCAACTTAAGGCTGAACTCATCACACGTGCTCCTTTATTCAGATAATACAGCAAGCAACAGGTACTGTTGGGTTGGCTTCCTGGTCCTAGTGCTGTCCTCACAGGTGAAAAATGCCATCTATCAGGATCTGAATGTCCTTATGATGGACAAATGAGAAGAGATGAGCACCCTAAGCCACACAATTAGATAACAGACACTGATTCAGTTTTCATTGTAGCTCTTTATGCTAAAAATGAGTCATGGTAAGAGTCAATGGGTACACCATTCGTCCCCAGAAGTGACATCAAGAGGTTTGGGGATGCAAGGGTAATTTTTTGGCTCTGATTTGAGCATGCACATAAAGGTGAGAACAGTGGAGATCACATCTGCCTTTGCTTTCTCTCTAGCTCTGACTGGGATCTGCAGCCTTAAAGTGAGCGGAATGAGTAACTCCCTTATTCCAAAGCCTTGCCCTGCTAGTGAGACTGCTGCTTCCCCTGTCTGACTGGCATAGGGCTGCTGCAGTTCCTGGCCAAGGAAGGAAGCACAGGAGAACCCTTATGCTGGAGGATATCCTGCAGCGCCTCTGCAGAGGAGCACAAACACTACTCCTCTACCTCACTTCTGTTTTTGTCCTCTGTCCCTTCTGAGTGTTGCCACAGCTGATGTGCCATCTGCACAGAACAGACTGATGTCTCTTTCCCTCACCCCACACCCTCTGTGGAGGCAAGGGTCTGGCAACTGGCTGTGACAGACTTGCAAAAGGACAAGTTGAACGTCACAGGCAGCACCAAGAAAATCTATCCAAAACCCTGCTCCATATGGGGAAGCACGGTTCCAGCTGTTCAGCCTTTGGACTAAGCTGTCTCTGAAGCTGCTGCTACTCTGGCTTTAATACTGGGCAAGCACAAACCCATCAGAGCTGGTGAATGGGGAGAAAGCAGCGGGGGTAGCAGTATCACGCTGGTACAAGGATCTTGTGATGCCATTGCTCCCCATGATTATGCTGTTAACAGCCAAGCAGGATGGAGTTTAATGAGCAAAGGTAGATGAGAAAAAGAAAACAACTGAGACAAATTATGTTTAAATGTGATGGCTCATTAAACAAAAGCTCTCTGCTATGTTTCTTTCCTTGGTAGCAACAAAAGGGACTATGGCCATATGTAAGGGACAATCCACTGGCAACAGAAAGGATTTATAGAAAGTAACAATTTAGGAGCTCCAAGTGAAGGGCTTCACAATGTCTTTGCATGAGACAGACAGCTCTTTTCAGCCCAAAACCTAGAAGCTTCTAACTGAATATCAAGGACCAGTCCCGCTTTCCTGCACATCTGAACTGCTGTGTCTAGTAAATGTTTTGGAACTCAGAAGTCAGTGCAGTGCAGGCCATGGGTCTCACAGAATCACAGAATGGTTTGGGTTGGATGGGACCTTTCAAGGTTATCTAGTCCAACCCCACTGCAGGGAGCAACTAGAGCAGGTTGCCCAGACCAACCTCACCTGGAATAGTTCCAGGGATGGGTCATCTACCACCTTGCTGGTCATCCTGGGCCAGGGTTTCACAATCCTCAGTGTAAAAATTGTCTTCCTTCTCTCTAGTCTAAATCTCCCTCTTTTTGTTTCAAAGCATCACCCCTTGTCTTATCACAACAGGCCCTGCTAAAAAGCCTGTCCCCATCTTTCTGACAGGCCCCTTTAAGTACTGAAAGGCCACAATAAGGTCTCTCTAGACCATGGCACTAAGC
>JANIJG010001266.1:15507-31304 GCA_024611175.1 Megaceryle torquata | reverse complement strand
ATGGATGTAAGCTGGAGCACAAGAGGTTCCACCTTAACATGAGGAGGAACTTCTTTACTGTAAGGATCACAGAGCACCAGAACAGGCTCCCCAGAGAGGTTGTGGAGTCTCCTCTGGAGATTTTCAAGACCTGCCTGGATGTGTTCCTGTGTGACCTGTGCTAGATTGTATGGTCCTGCTCTGTCAGGGGGGTTGGACTTGAAGCTCTCCAAGGTCCCTTCCAACCCCTGACACCCTGTGATACTGTGATACTTCTGATTCCTGTAACTAATCTATATTGTTCTATCGCACAGGACTTTGGAAAAACAAACATTGATTTTTGTAAGTGAATTTAAAATCTTCCTTATGCATTAATACAAGTAAAAGAAGTGTCATTAGCCACAGAAAGAGAAAGAATATGGACTCTTAAAACTCTGTAACAAAGACCATGTACTTATGGCTATCCATAGACACAAAAAAGAAAGTTTTAAATCCTGCATTTTCTAACTTTCAGCAACAAAAGCAGACAAACCAAGAGAACAATAGTTATAAAACATTCTGAAAAAAAAAAAACAAAAAACCAACAAAACAGGCCAAGGTTGGAAGTGTTCAGCAACAGAGGAGGGGGGCATGGGAATTTATTTCAATTATTATTGAGGAATGACTAGTATTCCTATTCACGTTCATCTTCACCATAAAGCCAGAGGGAAAATGAGACATTTAAGAGTTGATCATAAATGTTTTTATTTCCTATTCAAAAGGAAAATAATTCAAGCAAATTATCTCCTAGGGAATACATCTGATTTAATTTAGACTTAGAGAAGACATGACCAAACAACAAAATTATTATTAAAGTTCAAAACTTCGCTAGAAGTACAACTTTGAACAATGTTTTCCTCAGAGAGCATGCATCAAGATGATCTTCAACAAAGTCCTGGGAAGAGGAGAATATTCAGGAGATGCTTCTGGTTGCATCATATTATGAGAAATACATTTACCCAAGACAATACACAGCTTTGTGGGAAGGAGTCAACAGCCTATGCTCCAGTTGGCATTAAGTTCAGATGCAAGCACGTTCTGTCTCTTCCATCTCATCAAGGTTTGTCAAAACAGATCAGAAACATGTATGTACTTCTCTGAAGAATCGTTTATAAATATCAACCTCTCTAAACAGCTTTGCAAACATCGAAGAACAATGAGAGGGGTGAAAAAAAATCACTCAGGAACCATTTAAAAGTTTTGGGGTTTTTGGTTTGTTTGTGTTTTTTTTTTGTTTTGTTTGTTTTGCTTTGTTTTTTGTTTTGTTTGTGGGTTTTTTGTTTGTTTATTGTTGTTGTTTGGCTGTCTTCTTCCTTTTTTTTTTTTTTAATTTGCTTTTTAGTCTTCAGGTTTAATCTAAGCATTCCCCAAACTCCTTCATGGTTTCTATACAAATTATTTTACCAGTAGCTCCAGACAAATTTGGTGTAAAATAATGTACTTTTCATATATCATATGTACAAACAAAGCAGAGCACGCTTGGGCATTTACCTTCTTATAATCTGAATTAATATTTTCAGACTTTTCAGATATTTCACCTCAGCAGAGCTTAACTTTACTGTAACAATGCCAAATCTGCCACTAGTTACTGGGATTTGATATTCACCCCCTGCTCACCTTCCTCTGCTTCACAGAAAAGGCAACTTCAGATATTTTGTTCTGTAATCAGAAATAGTGCATTTCTTTAAACTGAAATTATTCTTGATCTATAACTTAGGGAAAACTGAACATGCAGTGATGCCTGGTAAATCGTTCCACATATGAATTATCTTTACCTTTCTTGCAGAGGCTTAAGAATCTACCTCTTTTCCCCCATCTAATGGCATGCCACTGTAAGCCATCTGGAATGTTGTGGGAAAAAATATGAATTATGTATGAAGTAGTGAGACTTACTCTACCGATAATCATTCAATATTAACTTCTTCTGTACCTTAGTGGAGGAAAGAAGGCTGTTATCCAGTCACTCCAGTTATTTCTTGTATTCAGTTTTCTCACATCAAAACATCTTATATGGAAGTGTAAGCTCAACCTTTCCCTTAGCGAGTATGAAAGGACCTCGTGCCAGTTCTTACCAACAGCTGTACATGCTGGCAAACTTCCTTCTTGGTCAGTCAGTAATGACTGTTTCCATCATGGTAAAGCCACACTTCTCAACTGGGACTGCAGAATGGCTCTAATGTGGCCCTGAAGTTATAGATACACTTTGGCTTAAGAAATCCCACTCTTTATTAAGGCTTTTGAGTGTCTTACAAAGTTAGATAAGCTATAAGGATATTATACTTTTCAAGAGGTTAAGGAATATCGTTGCAGATGACTGGGCATGTCTTTTGGTTTTATCAGTTTCTGATGACAGTGAACTTGTGGCTCAGCTGCCTTGCACAGTTTTACCTTATCAGAACCTCTCTTCTCAAAGCATCAGCCACCAGCACATCCTGTGCTTATTTGCTTTTAAACAGTACTATAGTATTTCTGAGAAAAAATATTTTCTAAAGATGTGTTAGTATTTCTAGTATGGCCTGGATTCCATTCTTCCTTTAAAGAAACATGATCCAACCATCATGTCCTTACACTGATGGAAACACATTCACACACAAATGCCAGACAGAACGAGAGATCAGGCTTCATCAAACATTGGCTTCACTTCCTGCAGTAATTCAAATCCAGCTCTTCATTTGAAAGCTCCCAGATGAAATGCTGCTTCAATAATTAGTTGTTTTATTTAAGCAAAAGAAGAATCTTGTTGGGCAGCCCTCTTGAATTGGGAGCAACTTTTAAGAACTCAAAGATGCCAATGTTATGGAGAGGTGCAGCGTATATCTGGCAAAAACAATCACCTGTCCTAGTCTCTATTCAAGCTCACTGGACTTTTGACTCATTTTAGAGACAGCTGGGCCAGGCATGATATTTACAATTGTCAAAGACACTTTACTTCAGCTGACAACACTTGCTCTGATACGTGACCAAGGCACACAGCTCAGTATTTTATGCAAAACCTGGCCTAATAATATCTTCTCCTAATGGTAAAGATGCATAGATTACTCAGCTTTGAAAACAATGTGTTCACTGTTGATATTTGTTGAACTCAATTACTAAATTCCTGAAAAGTAGATGGAAGTACCTGGTTTTCCCTTGTGGTTTGCCAAACATCAACTCAGTTTCTGAAGATCTGAAAATGGTGAAAATTGCCTTTTCTCAGATTGAAAACAAAACTGATCATTTCTGGTAAATAACTTGCTAAATCCTTATCTCTTCCAGAAACTCTGCAAGTCTTGAGTTACCAAGTGTAAGGAGAAAGGTAATGGTCTCAGGCCCTTTGCTTTCCATGAGTTGGCCAGATGGGCTCCACCACAGCCAAAAGTCAAGGAGGTAGGCTGGCATTAATCACACACAACATCTGGTGGAAATGCTTAAAAACTCTGAAGAGTCTACCGGAAATATTTCATCAGTCCTTATAATTAAGTGTTGAGATTTTTCCTAAGTTTTCACATTTGATTGTTTGGATCCTTTCAAGGTTTGATTGTTTGGACATCCAGATAATTTGCCTGTCACCTTACAGAACACATGCACACAAGCAATGTTCTTCCAGTGTACACACTGATGTGCAGGTATGCCGAGACCCACTGTTCTTTCACCTCTCCTCTGCAAGGCATCTAACCTATCACCATTAATTTTTATCTTCTGCTCCATACAGGTACCCTTCTGTGACTATCCTTCATATTCTTATCTTCACATTTCTTTACCCAAGAGACATTGGTCCCCCAGCACAGCTGGGATTTTTCTTAGGTTGAACAAAATTAATAAATTTAGTTCCGTAGTCCCAAGGTTTGGTCAGAAAAGAAGTTTTATTAGTGTTTGTTCATTTTGAATAACGACAGTAGGTGCAAAAATATGAATGTAGAACTTTACTGTGGATTACGGGATTCAGATCCACAAGGGACTTTAAGGTTTCTATGAAGAATCAGGTGCCTAAGTGTTTTTGGAGACCTGATCCCTAGTTTTGAAAATCTGGCTTACATTTAAACTATTATAATCCATTAAGCAGCCTTTTATAGTCTCTTAACAGAACAGGCTTCAGTAGCACAAATATAATATCCAATAACATTTCACCACACTCCAGATACTGGGCTAATATAAGGTCAAAAACCCTTTCAGCTCTTTCTTACAGAACAGAAAAAAATTTACCCATTTTGTAGCCTTGTAGTTGTCCTATTTAGAATTTTGGAGGACTAAACAACAGCTCTGAATGTGTTCTTAATTACTTCTACTTTTTACAAAGTGTTGTTTTACCATCCCAAGCTCCAGGAATATTTATGGTCTTACCAACTGACCTCTCTTAGATGTCTTACGTGCTTGAGGGCCTGTATCTGACAGCAGGTAGCACTCCACCAAAGAAACAGTCCTACATGTACATACTTTAGACAACAGAGTCAACACTAATGACAACACACAGAGTTTTCACAAAGAACTGTTCTAGAACTGGGACTGCACATTTTTCTATCTTGTGACTTACATAACCCCCCCATATGTTTAAAATTTACTGTAAAACACACGCCACCAAAAGAAGAGCCAACAGACCACAGCATTTATGGCTTTAACTCAGTATTAATAACTTAATGGTACCACCACCATCCTATGTTCTCTACATCTCCACTGTAGCCACTCCAAGCTGAGCCACTGCAGCAAAAGCTCATATGAAGGTATCAGTAGGGAAGCTGGGGCTTCCCAACTCTTCGAAGAGCTCTGCTTCTCACTGGGCTGCAAATTCAGACTCCCTCATGCTTATTCTCCCTCTAGCTTCATGACTCTTGCATTTCTGTCAGTAAGATGCTTCAAAAGGAAGGGTGAAGACTGGTCTTAACCTGACTGCCCTGTGTACACGGGTGGATAGGACATTTTCTGGGGAATGGGGAGCATTCCATCCAGACCGCCTCAGACAGAGGACAATGTAGAGCATAGATTTCTGCCCTTCCTTGAAGAATGCTGCCATCTCTGTGGTAAGGAAGGGCAGCATTGTCATCCTATCGTGTTCGCTTAGGTGTTAGTTAACACCACTGCGTCATCTCCAACCATGCAGATGAAGGATACTAATGTGCAGTACTGGGTCAGATACCAGAACTCCAGCCAGAGACAAGCACTCACACCTTGCCTACTACATTACATTTTCTGTCTAGATGTAGGTGATTCCTCTTTCACCACGCAAACTGCCTGGATCTCTCTCCTGAGTTTCTCCTTTGTCTTCAATATGCTTAAAACTGCTCTTGGTAGACTCATAGACCTGCTGAGGTTAGATGTCTACAGTGCATGAAACTTGGTGCCTGATTTATGGAGCTCAGATGTTCCACCACAGTAAACATAGCATCAGAAAAATAAGAACAAGTGAACAAGGGAGGCTTACCGGAAAGACGTGGGAAGTAATTTTCTGCTGACCAAAAAAACAATTCAGGTCTGGCTGTGAAGTACATTGTATTGTTACATTGAATATTAGTCATTTCAGAATGTAACCACAACAGGTTTTCCCATAAATAAATCAAATCTCTTCCCATGATTCTCTTCATCAAAAACTTCCTATTTGAATGACAGTTTTTAATTACTAGATCAAGTTCTGCTTGCATAAAGAGTTTCCATTTCAAAGAGGTATTGCACTGATATGAAAAGTCTCTGTGGAGAAACATCCTCATCATTGGAAAATGCACAAGTTTTGACTACTCTGTGGCTTTCCTGTAGCAAGACCACGGCACAGCATATACAGCAAACAACTCATCAGGTTTTTGCCAGATGCATATACTTAATTTGCTACTGACCCATTATGTCCCTGAGTGAGCCTCAATTTCTGCATGCTTCTGTTTTCCCCTCTGAAAACACAGTTGTAAAAAGTATTTCTCAAACTGGAGAAGGAAGCAGGAGTGAGTGATGGGGATTTTACAAGATCCCACTGAAAGTCTTGGGAGTGGTGCCTCTTGGCTGCCCCCAGGCTGCTCCCAGCTGGGAAGCTGTGTGGAATGAGGGGCCAGGGGAGCAAGCCTGAGCTGAGCTTCTGCCAGGATTTGCCATCAGAGAAGACACAACTGCAGCATTTATCCATTTATCTTCATCCTTCCCTACTGCCAGTGGTGGCTGCCTGTGCTAAAGAGTTAAAATGGGTACTGCTAGCACCTGAGGGGAGGAGTTACAACTTGGGACTCTCAAACTAATGAAGAAAAAGGAATGAGAAAATGTCCTATGAGACTCTAGAGCAGCACAGAGGGAAGGGAAGAAAAAAAAATTTGAAAACCGCTGGATTATAATTTTATGGTAGTATTATTTGATGGCCTGACTTAGCAAGTCTTTCCAACTTTGGTTCCAAAGATTGTGTGGATACTTCCCTATCTCACCCAGGTGTTTGAAGTTTAATTAATTAATGTTTGTAAAGAGCGTTACAATTTCCAGATGAAAGGTCCTATGCAAGTGCAAGGTACTATTACTCATTGAGGTGATTGGGTTAGAGAGTATCACGTTACACAATACAGCTCTTCCCTCAATGATTTTCAGCGTTTGAAGTTCTGATAAAATGTGTTTATCACTAAGATAGATATAATGGAAATACTCTTAAGGCGTGACCTGGATTATGAAACCAGAGGTATGGTTTTGGGAATGGAACAAACAAGAATTAAAACAACTCCTGAGGCCAGATTTGTCTACAGTTGTATAAAATGTATTCTGGTCTTCCTTTTTTTCCTCTTCCAATAGGCTTTTCTTCTCTTCTAAAATAGAACCAGTTATTACAACAGGTGGGAGCAGACATGCAACAGTTCACGTTCAGTTCCTATTTCCATACTCATCCAACTTGACATTTTCTCATGACTTTCTCAAAATTATTTTCTGTTCTAATAATTTTTTAAAATTTTTTTATTTTTTATTTTTTAAGTGTTTGGATTAACCCTAAATTTTAGTATTTTCTTTATGGAAAGTTCTGCTTTAGCCAGCAATTAAATTGAATTACATCAAATGCTTGTGGATGATGCCAAACTGGAGATTGCAGCCAATACACTTAAGATGGGATTGACATTCAAAGCTATTTAGATCTAGACAAGCTAAAAGAATAGGTCAGTATGAACTTCATGACACTCAACAGTGAGAGATGCAAAGTCCTGAATCTGGAACGAACTGACCCCCTGCATCAGTAGCAGCTGGGGAGTAATTTCCTGGGCATCAGCTGTGCTGAAAAGCAGGTGGGGTCCTGGTGTTCAAGTAAGGAGTCATGCAGTGCACTATGGCTAACAACAAGAGTGCAGGTCAAGGGAATTCCTTTATTCAGTGCTCTTTGTATGATGACCAGTTTTGACCCCTCAGTAGAAGAAAGATGAGAGTAAATTGGAGCAAGTTCAGAATAGGTTCACCAGCACAGTCAGTGGACTGGAGCACTTGACCTCTGAGGAACGGCTGATGGAGCAGGGTTTGTTCACCCTGGAGAACAGATTGCTTCAAGGGACTTAACAGATATCTTCCCATACCTAGAAGGAAGTTACTGAGAAAGCAGAAGCAGGCTTTTATGAGATACATAATGGGAAAATGAAAAACAGTTCTCATGAACTGGAGGGAGACTTCAACTGGATATATGGAAAAAAGATTTCATGGCAGATAATTAAGGACTGGGGTAGGTAGTCTAGAGAGACTGTGGAATCTCCATCTTTCAAGGTCTGCAAGACTCAACTGGAAAAGGCTTTGAGCAACCTGATCTGAAATTAGCACTGACCCTGCTTTGAGCCGGCAGTTAGACTAGAGACCTCCTGAGGTTCCTTTCAATCTGATTCAATGGGAAGTGAGGGAAACCCTAGTTTACGTTTGGGTTACGTGTACTTGTTCAGGAATGGGCTTGGACTTTTTGTGATTGGAGATAAAGAGTTGAACAAGATTGCTCAAAATTTGATGGAAAAATAACTTTACTCATTATTTTTCAAAAGACAAGTGTTAATATTCTAACTGCCAGGTTCCGTCTTTGTTCTTCCCTCATTTTCTAACAAACTTACCACGATAGCAAAGATTTGGGTTGTCTTATAAATGAAGGAAGGCATTATTGCACCTAGAGGTCTCTAGAGGAGAAATAAAACCAGAGCTTTTAATAATACCAGGTAATGGAAGAACAATGCACTTCAGTTTGTGCACTTTTACTCTTAAAAAAAAATCTTCATCAAGTTAAATTTGTGAAATACTAAAACACATTGACTAACCAAATTTTAAAGTACACTGAAATTTTCCTTAGCTGAGTATTCTCAATTTTTGTGATATTTAAGTAAGCAATTAATTTTCCACTAATTCCATTTTCATTGTTAATGACACTCTTTAATAGTTAGTCTTCTAGAGGATATTATTTTTCCTTGCATTTTTAACACACATTTCTTCTTACTCTTCCAAAATTCTGCTAGATTCCCACTAGGAGTTTACATGCCTGAGTAAACCGAGTAATTAAAAGTGTAACAAAAGCACACCTGCCATAACTCTGATCATTCTAAATATATGATCATATTTCTTATTTGGCCAGAAACAGAATCAATAACTGAACAAACATGCCAAGAAAACAGGTTTGTTAAAGGGTCACAGGTCAGTTTTCTCTCTCTTTTTTTTTTTTTCTTTCTGTTATATGCTTCTCAACCTCCTCTCTCCCTCCAAAATTACAGAAATTAATGGAGCAATGTAAAAAGATGAAAAACATTTAAAGAGTTACCAATGACTGCAGACTCAAAGGCACATCTTGCAAATCCATTCCTTAATACTCTCTAAAGAGGCCAAATGTATTCAAAAGACTTGTTTAGACAATGCAGGAACATAAATAGACTGTTAGGGAACTAGAAATCTTAATAGTAGCTAAATCGAAACAACACAAGGTTAAGAACGATGTGCAGACTCTAAAAATGCTGTAAAGTAGTGATATAGTTGGTATGAATACTGAACAATTTGGGGAGAAGGGTGATTTCTATGCCTTGTTCTAATAATTTTTGGTTAAAAAGTAAATAGTCATTTAGTTTTCATTACAACTGCATTATATTAAAGGTAAAATTGAGAAAACATCTTCATGGAAAGAGCATTCTGTGCATAACATGTTAATGGTAGTTAATGAACCAAAACCCACAGAAATCCCTTTGGACAGCTAACAAACACATACAGCTATTAATTAGGTCACAGTTGTTTCCTCACAAATCTTTTGTTCATTTTAGTTGTAGAAAACACCAACATATCCATTAGACCTGTGGGGAGGTATTCACCAGTGAAGAAAATATTTATTTATTATATGTTAAATGCTTGCAATTATATGACTACTTATGGCAGTTCTGCTGGTTTCTCTCTTTGTAAGTAAACTATAATCACTCAGTTCACAATCTATTCAACTCAGAACACCACTCACCTCAGCAGATCCAATTGTTTCACTTTGTGTACTTCAGGCAACCACTGTAACTCAGTCACAGATTTTAAACATATTCTGAGTATCCAGTGAAAAAAGACATGGAAAGAATTAATGTGCTTCATTTTCACAGAAGTTCAAGAAAGTAATTTTTTTAAAGTTAACACCAAGAAGTGAAGGGTAATTTCTGCTTGATGCCTGGTTAAATTTGAGTTCCACTCATCAAACACAGTTTGCCCACTAGAGCAGTTACTTTGTTGACTGGCTGTGAAGGAAACATTTGCAAAGGCCTTCTGATTCTACTGCAGGAAACTGCGAAGCTGCAGGCTGTACATCATTGCAAGGGCACAAACCAGACTTATTTCCTGAGAGCCTAGGGAAGACCATTGCCTTTATGAAAATAATCAGCAAGTATTTCCTAATTTCTATGCATGTGCAATGCACCATGGGGCAGACAAGATGACAGAGAAGGTATTTCATGGTGGCAGAGCATACCGCTGCTCTGTGGGGAACAAAGATGGCAGAGGTTGCTAGATTGGTAGTGCTTCATCTCTTCTGTTTGAACCTTGCTTTAGAAAGCTGGCCATGTTCATTACCTCACCAGTCTAGTTCCACTTCTCCCACCACCACCCTCACCCCAGGGCAGTTACCTCCATGTCTCCTGCCCCAGAACCTCTACCACTTCCTCCTCATACATCCCACACCACTAACTATTGTCACTGCCTCCCTCAGCCCACCGAGACTGAATTAATAGACCTGACCGAATCCAGCTGACTCTTGTCCAGAGCCTATTGGGTGTGTCTTCACAGGCTCCTAGTGCTGGCAGAGTTTATTTGCTCAGGTCTGCTGCTGTGCCTCACCTGCAACGGGTTAATGCCTCACAGGTTGGAAACCACAGGGCCAGAAAATGTAAGGAGTCTTTTCAGGTCATTACTTCTACAGTTTTATGAGTTGCCAATCACAGTAACAAGGATAACTAGGTTAACTGGGATAAGTCTAAAGTACAACTTAAACCTCTGCACACTTATGGATCAAAATTAAGAAGAAAGAGTCAATTACATTATTCTTCTTTAGGAAAAAAAGTAAAATGGAATTTAAGCAGTTAAGTGTCTCACCATAATCCTGTCACTGTCAATAATGGTGTTCAAGCGGTGTGCAATGGTCAGCACTGTGCAGTGGGCAAACTTTTCACGGATTGTCTTCTGAATGAACTCATCTGTTCTGAAACACAGCAAGAGCAATGCAGACAAAAATAAGATGCTTGCATGGATAACTGGATGGCAGGCAGGTTTTATGACTTCATCAAACATGAATGTATAGCAGGAAACACACTTATGAGGTCATTACAGTGTTTCTTCCTCTCTCGTATTAGATGACTTGGAGGCATATAATGAAATACAGTCCAAAATCTATCTGCTAATACTTGAGGAGGAAAGAGTTTATTCCTGTAAGTAGAGCAATAGGTTTCCTTTCAGGAGACTAACTTCCCAGGCTTGGATTACAGAAAGAGCAAAATTCTGTAGTCAGATACTCCTACAGGTTTCTACACCCAAAAAAAACCCCATCATTGTAATTTTCTTTCAAGCTTTAGTTTGTGCAAGCAGTGAAGAAAAGTTGGTGAAAGCAAATATTCTTTATTGCAAATCAACTAAAGAACAAACACAAGATAGCCTATAACTAAGGTTCTGGATTTCAATTGCAAAAGGGATCAAAAAAAGGAGGTGGTTGGTAAACTAAACTAGGACTGGAGTAGCTCAAAATTGTAAATACAGAAAGAAGAAAATTCGGTGTGTTCCGTAAATCAGAAGTGTTACCTGGAATGCACAACCCAAGGAAAGGAATAAAAGCTTTCAAGTTAAAAGCCTCAACCTACTACAGGAACCAACCACCTAAATAAAGTATGTCAGGAGAAAACATAGGACTTGTAAAGAACGAAAACTAAGCTAGACCACTGATGCTGAACTACAGGGTTAAAGTGATGAAAAGAAATAAAATTATGCCAAAAGATACATATGACACGACAATGTTCTTTAGCTGTATAAGCAGGCATTGAGGCAAAAGAGGTGCAATGCTATGTAATATATATATATAGTCCTCTCTTCAGTCAATGAAAGAAGAAAGGCATGGCTGGAAGGTGAATTGGAGCACCTGACCTAGGCAGCCATCAGGTGATGAATGCCCTCTAGAGGTACCTGACAGCCCACATTGGATAGGAAGCCTTGGTGCCGAACCTGGGCACGAAGGGTAGGCCATGTGAATGCTCACATTGTCCATCAGACTTCCAAAAAAAAAAATTAGTAGCAACAGTGGAGAAAAAGGTAGAGAAACTAAAATTCTCATCCAAGATAGAAAGAAGACACAAAGAATTCAAAATATACTGAGGTTAGTTGAATCAAAGAGGCTTCAAGCCTCCAAGTCAGGTGCTTGAAGGCATTGGTCTCATTTCCAGGGTTTCTACTAAAGCATGCAACTGTACATATATATGTATATAGACATATACATGAAATAACTCCTTTAGATAGCATTAAACCAAGACAAAGGAGATATCCGGATAAACTGGTATATTTAGGCAGTGACATTGGCTTCAACCAGTTGCCTGCAAAGCCTTAATTCTTCAATTGTTAGAAGTAACTGGAAAATCAAATAAAATACAACAAAGATTCATGCAACACATGTCCTCCTCTAACAAATCATTATTTTTTAGACAGAAGTAGCACTCTACACTGAATCTGTCTGCACATGATAAATATTTGGTATCACTTCATAAATTAAAATGAAAAGAATTGTTCTGATGCCACCATGTCAGGAGGCACTAACAATAAAAAGTGGACAGAGACAACTTTAGAAGAACAAGATGACTTAGAGGAATGGAGTAACCATTTATTTTCCACAGTAGAATGCAGAAGCTCTTGCTCTGAAGGACCGAACATAACTTCTGTTACAAAGTTTAAGCAATCCGCATGACAAAGGAATAGACAGTTCCCTGCTGATAACAGGACAAATCATCAGAGAGAAGGAAGACAAACTGTTAAATAAGAGTTCCTGTGCATGGTGACCGACATCTTCATCTGGGGACAGAAGCATTTAAGCTCTATCATGAGCTTAAGAGAATCAGGTTCTGTGCCACAGTCTGGGAAGACCTGGTCCTTCTGCTCTTACTTCCTAAAAGAAGCTACAGAACACGGTGGGAAGCAGGTGTTCCTCAACTCCTCCTTTTGAACCAAGGCCAGTATGCAATTAGGGAAAGAGATGGGAGAAGTCAAGACAGAGCCAGGCTCTGTAGCCCTGTCTGTTAACAGTCTCCTTAAGAAAAGGAAGCTGTTCATCATTAATGCCCCAGAACACAGCAATACCAGTGCTTTCACCCCAGTGTTAATGCATGTATCCTCTTCTGTTATCTTCTCAGCAATGACCTGACTACTTTTACTTTCAAAAGAAAAAAATCAGGGCCGTACATGAAAAACACTCAGTAGGGAAGAGGTTTATATACAAAGTGGGATGTGTTCTCTGCAATAGTTAGAGAAACAGCAACAAAAGGTTCAATACTACACAGGATTATGTAAAGAAAGCCTTCCTGCAGAGCTGCTATGGAGCACAGAGAATCACAGTCTGCTCCAGAATTTTGAAAAACACTTTTTAAAGGGCTCAAAATGATTTATAACTCTCAGGTTATTCTTACTGTTATCTGAGGAGAGGATCTTATCCTTGAACATCCCTGTCCTCTGTATTCATTTATTGTATCTTCCTTTATTACGTGCACTCGTTACAGCACCACCTCTTCCTACATTTACAATAAAAACCATTTCTCATTCTTAAATAGATACTATCAAACTATTATCTTAAACAGGTATTTCTTGAATATAAGCTTATCCCTAGTAAGAAACTGCTGGCCATATTGTGGGTGTGACAAATGTTCTAAAATGGGACTACAAAGAGAATGGGACTACAAATGAGAAACAGGCATAATAACTCCATCCTCAGATATCACAGTATGAAATCTCATGCAGACACACCTGCTAATAGAGACTCGACCAGATCCTCTCTAAGGTCCATGGTTGAATTTGGAGTATAGTTTTGGGGGTGGCAGGTAGAAGCACCATTAATAACTTATGTGGCTTGCCCTAGGTGTTCCTGTGTTGGCAGGGGGGTTGGACTTGATCTCCAGAGGTCCTTTCCAACCCCTACCATTCTGTGATTCTATTCTATTCCATTCTATGATTCTAACCTCCATGAGAATCTCAGGAAGAAGGTAGGAAAGGCAAGAAAATCTGAAAGACTGAGAAAAGGATCTGGGTACAAAATGATGTGCTGACAGAGAGTAGAGACTATATCACAGGCCAATTAGAGCCATCTGCCCTTTAGCAAAGTGGCAAAGGAAGCAGCATTTCTATCCTTTTTTCAGGGCATAAATGGAGCTTTGTGGCACCTACACACCCTGAGAAAGTGGCCAGGCAAGTGCTGAGTGATTCCATCACCCACCTCAGTGGATCAAACCCCATCATATTTCAGGCACATTAGAAACCAAAGATGCAACCTGAATACCAAAACCAGGGCTGCTGGATGATGAAAACTCAACCCTAATCTGATTATATGAAAATGGGAACCATGATACTCCCCACTGCAAGGAACAGTACAGTAAGAAAATACAAAATGGTGGTATAGCTGTCCCACTGGCACCATGGGTTGGGGATCTAACACCAAGTTTCACAGCAACCCAAGATCTGATGTAACCTGAATACCTGAATTAGTTGACTGTCTAAAAAGAAAACTATCTAAAGAGCAAGAATGAATCAACCTCAATGAGAAGCAACAAGACTGCTGAAAGGGACACTGGGTAAGTCATTATCTTCAGTCTAAGGTCCTCCTGGGATTGTCCTGGAAGCATATCTCACACTACACAATTCCTGAGTGGCTTTAGATAATTTCTCCAAAAGAGAAACAGTTACAGATAGCAGTTAGATGTAACAAAAGGCTAAACCTTACAAGGTTAAGCTGGCTAATGAACTGATCTATGTGCAATGTCTGTTTTTCCTAGACTGAATGAACAACCAGTGTAAAAATGTGGGAGTGGACTGGTCCCAAAAAGTTTTGTCCTTTCCAAGCAGTAAAAATATGAGTTAATGTATAATACTGTAGTTAGTGCACAGAAAGTGGAAGTGGAACTTAATATTTTAAAAAAGTCTCAGTTACTAATGTTTTTGCTTCAAGAGATCACCAAAGTAAACACAGAATGATTTTCAGCTCTTCTGGTACAGAATTCATACAACTTTCTAGAATGGTTCATCTGCTTTAAAATGACTCCATTCTTCAGTGTGAGAATGTTGGCTTCAGGACCAAGAAGATAAGATCGAATCAAATGTCAGTCATCACATAAACCATGCAAGTAGTCTGTCTTAGGGCAACCTTCTTTATGGCAAGCTCCTCCTCCCCCTCATGACAGTGCTGACACGCCTGCAGCATGCAGAGTAGCTCGTAGTTATGTGGAGCAAGGGGTAAAACAAGGGTATGCATGGGAGCTGGAAGATGTAAGAAAGAGGGACAAGACAAAACTCCCAAGGTCCTTCTTTTCAGTCATTTGCTCAGCTTCACTCAGCAGCAGACAAAGAATGGCCTGGCTGAGCTGGAGAAACACGGCAGGGAGTCCCTCAGCCCTGGGGAAGGTTCACTGCACGAGCTTCACACCCTGCCGTTGCATCCACTGCCTCATGCCACCTCACCCTTCTCCTCCTCCCACCCCCACACATCCTGCCTTCTCACAGTTGCTTCCAGGTTGAACTGGAGAAGGGACATGTTGCAGCAGCGGTTCAAGGAAAGAGATCAAGAACCAGAAAAGCAAAAAAGGAGGATCTCCAGAGGCAGCAGCAGCTCCCCATGGTTTCCTATCCCAGGTGCTTGATACGATGTGTGCTTGCCACCGGGCTAGAGACAAGGGTGCCAGGCATGGGGGCTGTGCATCAGAAGAGGAGGAGGGTTTTTTCCTTACATGCCAAAAATACCTCCCTACCTGCTCAGTTAAGCAACCCACATCAGCATTTCCTGATGAGCGTCCTATCAGATTGCACAGCTGAAAAATACTTGGCTCTAGTTGTAGCAACACATTAAGGAAAAGGTAATAATGACTGTAATGCAAACTGAATTCAAAGAAGAAGTTCCAAGTTATTATTTGTATTGTTATGCCTCAAGTTGATACAAACAAACATTTACCTTATTATAATATATATTACAGCACACATTAATCAAGATCAATTAAATGGATAGTGCAAGCTGAGCATACACACATGTGAGATGCCAAAATAGGGGGGGATGAGTAAGATGGTATTAAATTTCCACAGCTATGATTAATCATGGTTAATCTATCAGAGCTCAGACAAAACCAAACTAATAGTCAAAAAAGGTAAAAAAC
>JANIJG010001265.1:0-16235 GCA_024611175.1 Megaceryle torquata | reverse complement strand
CTGTCCCTCTTGAACTGGGGAGCCCAGAACTGGACACAATACTCCAGCTGTGGTCTCACTGGTGCAGAGTAGAGGGGATGGAGAACCTCCCTCGACCTGCTGGCCACTTTTCTTTTTGCCCCCCAGGAGACCCTTGGCCTTCCTGGCCATGAGGGCCCAGTGGTGTCCCATGGAGAACTTGCTGTCCACTGAGATGCCAAGGTCCCTCCCCATGGGGCTGCTTTCCAGTGGGTCTACCCTGGATATGGTGGTGTTCCTCCCCAGGTGTAGGGCTCTACACATATCCTTGTTGAACTTCATCAGGTTTTCCTTTGCCCTGCTCTCCAGATGCCCTAAAACGAGCAGCATAGGCTGTGGAGGTGCCTCCTCAAAGAGAATGAGCAGAGGAGACCATCCTCTCAGCGGTGTGGGGGAGAGCTGGTCTTTCCTTCAGCCATGGGGAATGGAGGTAAAGCATTGGCAATGGTGGAACTGACCTTCCTCTCTCTTTTAAAGGACGGTACAACTGCTTTACTGAAGGCTGCCATTAAAGGGTACAACAATGTGATAGAAGAGTTGCTGAAATTCTCTCCCACGCTTGGCCTGCTGAAGGTTAGTAGTGGAACACCCACATTTTTAGGCAGAAACTCAAGGCAACGAAGCGTGTGATGAAAGACATTATATTTATGACTATGCCAGTGGAAGATGATAAGGACCTTAAGCCAAAAAAAGTCAAGAGAAAAATGACATTATCTTTTTCAGTCTTTAATGCTTGTCACAGTTTAGGGACCAGGACAATGCCTCACACAAATGAATCTTCAAATGACATGGTGAGTTTGATTTTTGGAATGGAGAAGCAATTTGTGTCATAGAAAGAATTCTCCCACTTTTTGTCATGTGATTTTATTTCTGCTGTAAATTGATTGCTCTCAACGGTGCAGTTTTTGCATTACAGCCTCCCCTCCATTGCATTTAGTCAGCAAAACAGTATCCTAAGAGGTCTGTTGTGAGCAGATTCTCTACTTGATTTTCTTTTCCTCTGAATTCAAAAGGTGACTTGAAAAATAACAGATATTCGAATGCTGCTTTTTAAGAGATCTAATTTTATGTGCCTATAAATCACCACTTTTGATAGCCTGGGTTCATGCAACTAATTGGCAGTTTTGGTGTACCTGAAAATCCAGGTGGCATTACCTTAGTTGTTCATTCCAAGTATGAAATGCTTTCCGTGCTTATTTGAAGTGCCATTTTGCAGCCACAAACAAAAGGCCAGCCAGAAAAAAATCACCATTCAGCAGCCTGACACCGGGACCATTAATCATCAGAGAAGGAAGATAAAATGCCCAGATGGTTCCCGTTACTGCTTGTGCTTCTGTTTCACCTGCTAGTGGCTGATTTTGCCAGGCAAGGGGAAACGCTTCCATTTCCCCTCTAATCTGTTGATGAGGGTAATTTTTGAAAGGAAATGATGCTGTGCTGAAGTTAACTTGACTTCCATTTTTATTAAAGCATTTAAAATCCTCTCCTTCATAGCCTGCTAAGCTGCCAGCACCCATCTAAATCAGACCCTGTACTTTTCACAGAATCACAGAACAGAGTTGCTACGGTTCGAAAGACCTTTAGGACCATCGAGTCCAACCGTTATCCAGCTCTACCAGGGCCACTACTGCACCGTGTCCTTAAGCACCACATCCAGATGGCTTTTAAATGCATCCAGGGATGGTGATTCAGCCCCTTCCCTGGGCAGCCTGTTCCAGCCTTTGATAAGCCTTTTGGTAGAGAAGTTCTTCCTCATGTCCAACCTAAACCTCCCCCGGCCCAGCTTGGTGCCATTTCCTCTTGTCCTGTCAGTTGTGACTTGTGAGAAGAGACCAACCCCCACCTCTCCACAACCTCCTGTCGGGTAGCTGTACAGAGTGAGAAGGTCTCACCCGAGACTCCTTTTCTTCAGACTAAAATGGCAATGACCTAATCCCTTTTGCATAACTTCTTTCTTGTTCATAGGTTTGTTCTTTGCAAACATTTGTGTTTCACTGCCTTTTCCTTTCTTCCCATGCACGGTACAAACATCTTCATTGGTATCTTCCAGAATGGGACCTCTGCTCTCCACGCAGCTGTCCTGAGCGGCAATGCGAGGACGGTGGCTCTGCTCCTCGAAGCAGGAGCAGACCCTTGCCTGAGGAATAAGGTATGTCCTGGCATGCTGTCCTGGGCAAGGAGCAGGTGGGGAGCACCAAGCAGTGGAGCTGTGTGTGCCACAGAGGCAGTGGTAGCTCCCATTTCCATGTTGGGCCACGGCTGCTTCTTGATCCTCTCCTGACACACCACCGTCTGGTCCTTGGTTTCTGTATACGAGTGTCTATCAGGGCACTAGGAAGTGCCACTGATGATGTCGGTTCTTGTGAAGTTACATTGATCTGAGAATAACCAAAGCCTGCACTCGGTCACTCACTTGAGCATGGCAGATTCAGTTGCCCACTATAACTAGTCATGGGCTATCTGGGTTGCATTTTAAGGAAACAGTAAGCTGTGAGTTTTTTGGTAAGTCAGGACTTATATTCCTATCTCTACCCAGATGTGTAAGGAGGATATTTCTGCAGGAAGGAAAATGTGTATCTAGGATAAGAAAACTAGGTTCTAATTCAGCACATTGCTGACAAAAGCTTGTCTTGGTTTTATTCTGTAAAGTGTTTTAGCATCACACGTTTGATAATTTCCATGAAACTCTCTCCTTCTGAGGTGTGTTTATGAACTATATCACAGAAGCACAGAATTGTCACAGTTGGCAAAGATCTCTAAGACCACTGCGTCCAACCATCAATGAACAAACAAAAAAAGGCCAAAAAAAAAAAGCATGTCCTGAAGTGCCTCATCTAAATGTTTTTTGAATACCCCCAGGGATGGCAACTTCACCACCTCCCTGGGCAGCCCGTTCCAGCACCTGATGACTCTTTCAGTAAAGAAATTCATCCTAATACCCAGTCTAACCCTCCCCTGGTGCCACTTCAGGACTTTTGTCCTTGTGCTGTTGTTATTTAATGAGAGCAGAGACCAACCCACACCTCACTCCAACCTCCCTTCAGGTGCCTGTGGAGAGCAACAAGGTCTCCCCTCATCCTCCTCTTCCCCAGACTAAACAACCCCAGCTCCCTCAGCTGCTCCTCATGAGACATTTTCTCCAGACCCTCACCAGCTTCGTTGCCCTTCTCTGAACTCGCTCCAGCCCCTCAATGGCTTTTATCCTGTGGTGCCCAAAACTGACCCCAGTGCTCAGGCTGCAGCCTCCCCAGTGCCGAGTACAGGGGCAGGATCCCTGCCCTGCTCCTGCTGGCCACACTGTTCCTGATCCAGGCCAGGATGCCGTTGGCCTTCTTGGCCACCTGGGCTCACTGCTGGCTCCTGTGCAGCCGGGTGTCCACCAGCACCCCCAGGTCCTTTTCCTCCAGCAGCTTTCCAGCCACTCCTCCCCAAGCCTGGAGCTCTGCCTGGGGTTGTATTTTTTGTCGCTAGTATTTGCTGTGTAGCTGGGTTTGTTAAACTGTGAATGGATACTCTGGTATTTACTTCTGGTTTATGACTGGGTGAAAGAAAGTTTGCAATCCAGGTAATTCAGCACGTACCTTCTAAAGGTTTTGTTCATTTAATATAAAATCTGCACCTTAACTTTCTGCATCATTCCACGTGATGGCAGCAGAGTGAATGCCTTTTGTACAGTAGTTGGTGTAAACAGGCATCCTGGTTTGGTATTACCATCCCAAAAACATGCAAGATTTTCTGCAAATGATGGTGAATCACAGCAGGAGGGTGTGCAGTATAAGAAAGTCTAGCTGTGACCTCTCCTCCTGATTATTTTTTTTTTAATAACGTGCAAATTGGCACAACAGAGTACATCTGCAGGACAGAACTGACTTTTGGAAGTAGCTTTATTAGAAATACTTTATGCTACCAAAATTGTATTCAATAAATACAGAAGAGCGAACTCTGATGTTGTATTACTAATCCTACAGAATAGCACTGATTCTTTCATAGCAATTAAGCTCTTTCCTTGGATTTTTATGGACTTGGTGCTTGGACTTGGTGCCTCATCTTGCTATGGACATGCTGCCTCATCTCCCCCCCTAGGTCAGCAGGTATACTCTCCGTTACTCCCATAGCAGAAGCACAGGGAACCCAAGGGATTCCACTGAGCCTGGACAGTCAGCACAAAATAAAATGACCACTCAAATCCCATGCTGGGATTATTTTGAAGACTTAAGTGAAACTTGCAGACTGGAAGGCAATTTCTCAAGATATCTCCAACAGTGGTGGAGACAACACTGGAATAAATGTGTCATTCTAATGTCCAGTACCATATTATTTAGAGTTTAATGCTTTTAAACTATGTTTTGGAAATACTGTTCATTTCTGACAGCTACAAGGGGTTGGTTTTTTTGTTCCAGGCAAATGAACTGCCAGCAGAACTAACAAAAAATGAACGCATCCTCCGACTCCTCCGCACAAAGGAAAAGCAAAGGAAAAGCTAATGCAGCCCTGTAGCAAATGCGGTTTGACAGAGACGCACCCTGACCACAGCAGCATGACAGTAAACCTAAGTTGCCCAAGAAGGGCTTGCTGGAACAGCTTGCAGAACTGGTTAACCTCTCCAGTACACATTCCCTGAACACACGAGGTCCTTGCCATGGGGTCACCACAGGCTGCGGCCTCTGCCTCGTGTCTCTGAGAGAAGGGTGTGACCTGGGAGCTGCTTTGCACTGCAGCCCTGCCTGTAGTCCAGGATCCCACCAGTACCTGCACCAACATCTGCTCCTCCACCCCTGCATCACATCCATACCCACACGTGCCAGCGCTTCTGCCGCTTCAGATGTGCGTCCTTGGACTGGTATGGCCAGTACACCAGTAACGGGTGCCTTGGGGTGCACGTGTGGGTCAGGAGCACTTGGCTCTTGTGTCATAAGGACACCCAGACCTCACAGATATTCTGGGGTAGCCCCACAGTGCCGCTTGCAGTGCTGGTTCAGACCGTTCCTCTCTACCTCCAAGTGCCGCATGGAGCTAGAGGTGAGATCCCACCTGTGACATGCCAGCAGGAAAATTCCTCCTGCCAGCCCAGGGCTTTGCTAACATTTTGGATACTACACGAAGCTCCATAAAAATGATCCAAAATGTTACAATTTATGCCAAAAGGTACTGACCAAACAATAAGGAAGGAGACGTCTTCCTCAGTGGTAGCATCTTGATCTGTCAATCTGTCCAGCAACAGAAGCACAGTGGAGCAGTTGACAGCACTTTGTAACACATACACAGTGCTAGGGGGATCCATCCCCAACCCCACGGTCTACATATGTGCATTTGTGTGGGTAGGGGAGGGCCCGTCACTGAGCAAACCAACCAGGGCATGTATTCACTGGCACAAGTCCCCGTGTTCTGCTCACGCGTGTAAGTGACGCTGTGGTTTAGTACCCACCGCTACTATGCAATGCACTTGCTCCTCAGGTCTGTGATGGGAGCTGAAGGGAGAAGTGCCCAGCATCCAGCTGTTTCAACAGCTGGTGAGAGGTAGGCACACCCAAGCAGGCCCACTAATTAAGGCAGGCATGGAAAATGAACTCGGTTTGGGCCTCTGTTGTGGTTGAGATGCTTAGACACGCTGCTACCGCCTGCATGGAGAAGGCAGCACGAGTTGCAGATGGTTTGCCAAGAGCTGTGTTTTAGCCCTGTTGCTGTAAGATGCCCCATTAAAACCCGGTTGTTTTTGCAGTGTAAACAGTATATACCATGTCCTGTTAGCCACAAGAACATTGAAGATTATTTTACAGTGAGTTGAGGTATAAAGTTAGGTCAGCGTGTAAATCCAGGCACTTCACCTGCCTTCAAACCGTGGGAAATTGCAGGAAAAAAAAATAATAATATTGCTTTAAAAGTTGAAGCCAGAGAAGATGGTAAGGAAACAAAATATTCCCTGCTTAAAAAAAGTCTGCCTAGGATTCAGCTGAACTGTTGCACTTTTACTTCAGTGAGATAAATAATAATCTTTTTGTGAGCTTGCACAAATGAATGTTGTTTACTTAGTGCAAATTAACCAAATCATAAAGTTATTCTTTTTGTAACTTAGGTAAGAAGTTAAGGTTCAGAATTGGACATACCTTTGCTTGCAAGCTGAAATTGCTGTTCAATTTCTATTCATCATCAGAAAGGAAAGCTTTACGTTTTCCAACAATATAAGAAGACACCAGGAAAATCTATTTGTTTAGGTAATTCATGCTGCTGTTATTTTTAAATTAAAATAATGTTGTGCCTAACGCAGACTTGCAGATGAACTGGTACAAAACCAAAGATTTACACAAGATGCTTAGAGGGAGACTGCATCCAGGGTTAAGTTCTGCAAAAGACTAAAAAATACTGAGCATGCAGAAATCTCAGGAACCTTATTGAGAATGTAAGTTGCACAGCATTACATGGAATGGGACTCCAACTTCTTTACCAGGCAACACTGGAGAGGACAGGTTCATTTGGAGCCCCCAGTGGGTTGAAGATGAACATATTGTTTTGGAAAATGTTAGACCCAAGACAAGCTGGCCTCAGTATTGATCTTTCTCCCTAAAGTTTCTTCAGACCAACAGCTGGGAACAACCACTCTCTTAAGATAAAAACACCTTTCCCAGTCATAAAGGGGGAGGATACTCATTGTAAGGTCTTCAGCAGTCTTGCTGCATGAGCAAGAAATACTCAGACAGGCTGCAATGATCAGTCTTCCTAAAAAATGTGGAATCATCCACTGTTGATGAGGGTCTCCTATTTTTTCCTGATAACAGAGCATAGGAGAGAGGACAGGGCAAGCCAACAGTGGTCCAGTGACAGCTGAAATGAGCAAGCTGAGATGTCAACATGCAGGTGTCCAGTATCCGCAGGTGGCTTCTCCTTTCTGCCAGGTGTATTTTCTTGTGAGAGTGGTCTCACCCCAAAGGGGACAGGTACTCAGCAAAGAGCTTCTTCTTGAGCTATGGTGTCTATGGGAGGATGCATGACTGCTCCCCACCATTTAGAGAAAGAATTTCCAAGTCATGTGTCCAGCTGCCTCCGTGACTGGCCACCGCAGCTGAGGATCTCATGTACCTGGGATTCTGCATCCCATACAGAGCTGACCTTCTTCTGAGGGGATGCAGTTACCAGGTCCTCTTGGTTTTGAGTGATACTGGGCTATAATTGGCTTTTCTTAGTTCTAAACAAAAATCAAAACGTGGGGCTAGCACAGGTTGAAAGAAGAGGCTTGTAGCTCCCTGCTCACGCCCACCGGTGCTGGCTGATGCAGCACACAGGCTGTGTGGGTGGTGTTCTGTGATGGACAACTGGCACCAAAGTCTTTTTCTGCCCCATGCAGGCTGAAGTTGTGTCTAGCTTCAGCAAAGACACTATTCACCCAATGTGGGATTTTTAGGCATGCAGACCTTCCCCCTGGGAGCATCTGTGTCATCCTAGAGCCTTCCGAGGGAGGGACGGGTTTAGTTTTGAGTTGCCTGTAACCAAAAGGTGCTTATTTTACCTGTAGATGGGCTTAGAAAGTCGCAATACCGTATCTCACCATGCAGTGAACCTTTTCACAAAGGCACCTTAATAATTCTTAGTATTTATGTAGCTGCTGTTACCTTTAAAGTGCTCAGTAAATACTGCTGTGGTTTGTTTGTTGTTCCAAAACGGAAACCTGCTTTCCCTTTGTGGCTGAAGTGATTCACTAATATTGACAGGAGGTCTTTGCATAGTTGTGGTGCCATTCGTGCAAGGCTTTCAAAGTGCTCTGCAGACACGATTACCTTTGTAAGTTCCAAAATGCATTGCTGGGGGAGGCAGGGAAAAAAGATGATTTCATTCATACGCCAGTGAAATGCAGCAGCTGTTCAGCAGTTCACGCCAACAGACAAGAGTAAATTTAGCCTAGAAATTAAGGGGCACCAAATCCATTCATACATGGCTGGATGGAGGGAGGTATTGTATATTGGTGTGAAATAGATCTGGGACAGGATAACAGGCCAAACTGATTTTGGGGCTGAGTTTTGAGGTTTCTTTCACCCACAGAGTACCATTTATATTTATATATATATATGTATCTCCATCTTACACCCCAGAAAATCAGCTCCACTAGCACACTGCTTTTAGGCTTGCCTCTCTAATAGATAAGGGCCCAACCTGCTGTCCTCTCCAAATCCACTCCATGGATTTATGCAGGTGCTAAAGCCTTGTGACTGCAATCAGCTGCGAGTAGAAGGACATACAACCAAAAACAGGCTACACAAAACAAGTCAAGGAAAAGTTTAAGGCACCTTTCTTTTATTTCACACATATCAAGCTGTTGTAAGATGGAGATGAGCACAAGGAAAGGCCCATGTGGTATAGGGAGAAGTCGCATCGCATCAGAAGTGGTGTAGCCTCAGAGGTCTCAAACACACAGGGCTCTTCATTTGAGATGATCAGCGCAGTGCAGTGTGCAGGGACCTCTATTTACTACACACAAAAGGCAGTGTCCTACCTCCTGACTTGCACATGCAGTTCTTCCCTTGGAGCAAAACTATCTCACTGTTGATCCACCCACCTTTGTTTAGTTTAGAAGAGCTGAGAGGATTAGAGCACCAGATTAAACAGCTGTAGGTCATATTTAATGCACTTTAACAACGATGATTATTTGCCTCAGACAGAGCCTAATTGCAAGAATAATTCATGCTTCTTAATTCAGCCAGTCATGGTGACTATTGGGAAATCCACAAGTAAACCAAACCCCGTGTTGTCTCAGAAATCTCAGAATCGTTGTACAGAAAATGAGGTAGCACAAACCCCCGCCCATTTGTACTCCACTTGATATGAACATTGAACAGACATCAAATAATGCCATTGTTTGGAACCCTTGAGAGGCAGCAGTGATAAAATGTTAATGTTTGCTATGAGTCCAACCAAAGATTATACACAAGGCTCTTTTTTTCCGGCAATGGAATATCGTACTGCAAACATGGGACTAAATGGAGTTGTGCCTTCTCACAGCAGCTCTGCATTTCATCCTTGGGAATGTCACGATAGTTTCCTATTTTCTGAATTCCACAGTTTGTTTTGACTTTCCCTTTTATGCATTTGATAAAATACATTTATGTAACTCTGTGTAAGACTAATATTCTGCAACTGGAATGTTGCTTTCCTAAAACACATTCTCCCACACCATCATTTCAATTAAAATTGATATACTGCTCAGATTATCTTGTCTGTATACTTCAATCTTTCTTTCCTTTCCTCTGTATTCTACTCTTTCTCTTTGTGGAATATCCAAATTAATTTTCTATTTATGTAAAGGCCACTTTGTTCTATTCTACTTGATTGATTAGACTTTTATTATTTTCCAGGTCTTTACACATGAGATAGCTTTCACTAAACAAATAAAGCCAATGGCTTGGGTTGAGAAACAGGAAGACTTAATTTAGCATGACATAACAAGGTTTGCTTCAAAGATCCAGACATCACCGACAGGCTCCCCTTGACATTAACATCCATTAGGGTGGATCTGAAGGGAAGATTATAAAAAGCAACTTAGGAACCAGAGGAATAAGACTAGACTTTAATTCAGTTAGTGAAACCTGTCTTGGTGGTTCTGTCATTATTCCTAAATGTAGAACTGGCCCTTGCTCTGATCTGACCTACTTCAGTTACAAACAAAAAGTCATCACCCTGCTGATATGCTTATTATTGTGTGCCGTGGGTTATGTGCATTATAAGAGAAAAAAATCTACACTGAAAATCACATTTTTGTTTGACATCCCAGGATTTTTGCCTTATTGCTACAATTTTCTATTGTGACAAGCTACGTTTCAAATCACTGTCAAACATTCCTCCAGCCACAACTCAGTAAAGCACCTCCATCTATTCAGAGCACATCAGGAGAATGTGCTGTGACCTGTTCATGGCCTAAATCTCTACAAAGGATGAGTTCTGATAGTGGAAATCTCCTTAATTTTGCACATGAAAGCATAACAAAACAGTGTAAAGAGGCTGAAACTGGATAAATTCAAACTTCAAGCCGTGGATTTTCAAGAGTGAGGGTAATTATCTATTGAAACAAGTTGCTGAGATGTTTCCTTCATCGCTAGAGTTTAAAAAAACCCAACAATTACGGTTCATTCTGAAAGATGCGCTTCACCTGAAACATTCTGTGTTTGATGCAGGGATTACTGGATGAAATTACATGATATGGAAGAACTAACTTTATGTGATCATAATAATCTCCTTGATTTTAAAATACATGCATCGATGCATTTTTTGCTTTATCTCCTCAGCGATTTCAAGAGATGCCACATCTCATGAGATCAGTAACAAGACCATCTGCGGTCTTGCATCTGTGGACGCAACTGTGGCTGGAGCTGCACAGCCAGATGCAATCTGAGCCACATACCTAAGCTGTCTCTAAATAATCCATTTTGCTCTCACAACGTTGACAAGGCTTTTTAACTGAACTACTGCTTTCAGATCCTGCTTTTAGTGCCGAGTCAGTTTGTTCAGAGCTGACACAAGGGCCGCATAGTCCTGCATCTTGCCAAGGAGCAGCAGAGCAATCTGGGATGAGCCAGTGGAGAACAACAGTAAGTGTTCCACGGGATGCAAGCTTTTGGTGTGGCAAATGTTTCACTGGCTTGGATGTACTGATGGAGTATGACACTAACCTACGACACAGAACTTGAAGCAGACTGCGACTGCATATGTACTGCACGGATGTGTTCTTCTGTGGTATATACGTACGCATGTATGATACGTGCTTTGTATCCTGCATATGGGTATAGACTCCTGTAATACCCTTGGAAAAGTGATACCAGAACCTCATGGTCAGCTTGTCCAGACTACATCACATGGAGGGACAGAAGATCTATTCCACTTTCTGAAGACTCCCAAGAACAGTCTCTACACGTGCTCCCTTTGCCATGATACTTCTTAAGACCCTACTCCCTGGGACAAACAACTACAAAACTGACAAAATGTCTTCAAGTCCAGACATAAAGAGGCTGTTTCTCAGGTGAATTATGGCTCATAAACCCATCTCCTGTTCACAGAATCCCAGAATGACAGGGCTTGGAAGGAACCTCTGGGGATCATCTAGTCCAACCTCTCTGCTACAGCAGGTTTGGCTGGATCAGGTTGCACAGGAATGTGTCCGGGTGGGTTTGGAAAGTCTCCAGAGAAGAAGACTCCACACCCTCTCCAGGCAGCCTGTTCCAGTGCTTCAGCACCCTCAAAGTAAAGAAGTTTCTCCTTATGTTTAGGTGGAACTTCCCATTTCTAGTTTGTGCCTGTCACCTCTTGTCCTATAACCAGACATCACCGAAAAGTTCCTCCTGACAAGTCAGATTTTGGTAGCACCCTCAGGAGCTCCCCCATGACAGTTCTGCCCATGTTCTCCAACAACAAATCCCCAGTTACTCAACAAGTGGCAGCATGGTGCTAAAAGGGGCTCAGCAAACTGATGTTAATGTAAACCAGGAGCCACACATAGCCATGAATAGTTCAAACCTTGGATTTGATAGCATCTCAGTGTTTAGGTGCAGTACCTGGCACGAGTACAGACTGCACCCATTGCTCACAGCACCAAGTGCAGCGTGTCTCCAGACTTGGCTGTAATAACGAGCTGCATTTCCACAGAGTTTTCCTTCACCAGCTCACTAGGTTTGGAACAACTGGGTCACATGTTGAAATGCAATTGGCACCACTTTACAGAGGAGGAAATTGCACTAAAGGGGTCTGGACCTACCGAGATCATCCAGCACGTTTGTAGCAAACCTGGAACAAATTTTGAATTGTTTGGATTCAAGTCCCAAGCTTTTACTACTAGGCAGTAAATAACTTTGCCTAATCATAATGAAAACAAACATGTTTCAGTGACTTCAGTGATAAGTGCAGTAAGGCTGTGATCTTAAAGAGAGACTATAGACTTTCTAAGGTTAGACAGGGACACACCGGCACAGGCTGGTAGAGCAGCCATCAAAATACACTTGGGCATATACAAAAACTAAAAGATAAAAAGACTTGATTGGGCATCACCTGACATACTACACGTATATTTGAGTACTGGGGAGCACCAGGTAGATTGCTGTCAGCCTCCTCAGTCTGATTTGATCCCATGTGGGAAATCTGAAGAGTATCTGACCAAAGTAACAGGTACGCTGAGAAGGGTATAATTAAAAGGTGAGCAGGTGAGGAAGGCCAGCAAATGAGAGCTGATGGAAAGAAGATGATTTGCTTACAACACCAAATAGGAAACACCAGCTTTGTTTAGTGCGAGTATTATTCTGGTTTAGCTGGAAAAACAGTCTTGGAACAAGCCATAGTGGTTTGGACTGGCTCTACAGAAAAATAGAGGTGTGAGAAACTGGGTGAAACTTCTTCCCTGCCTGCTGCAACTTGTCTTCACACAGATTGCAAACATCCAAGGAGAATATCCCGCTTTCCCATGTGCTTGTGATGGGTGTTGCTTAATAGCTCCCACTTCTTGCAAGTGCCTCCGGGCGCTATTGCAATAGAAACAGTAAAAGCTTATAAATTATGGAGAATAAACAGCGATGGATATTTTAATTGATTTTGCTGCAAAGAGATCCCACACTGTGTTTCCATTTGTATGCACACATAATACATCTACAAACTGCAATTGGTCATTACCACAAGGTGCTTCTGTTCCTCGTGGAAGAGTCAACGCAAGTTTCATTTGTGCATTGAGCAATGGAAATAGAGTGGGACCTGTACCTCTGAAAGCAATGCTCAGGGTTTTCCATCAGACACAGAACAGGACAAAGCAGGCAGCTATTTTACATAAGCTTCCCAACAGGCACCTTTACAATATTCAGAGTATTCAGTGAAGGAAAGAGCTTATTTGATCCTAACGGACAATTAAAGGACTTGTTTGGTGTGTCGGAGGCACCGAGTGATGCCTTACACTGCGAATTAGTATTGGCTCTTCTTCCAGGCAGCAAAATCTGATTTGGTGTATGCTGCTGAGAACCAGAACAAGTATTGCCCATTAGCCTTCCAAGCAGGCAGCCCTAACAGCTGTGCATAGTCCTGGGTTCAAAAGAGAGCCTTGTAAGACATAAGTTGGTGTCCTTCAACAAGAGCATCTGGGAGTGAGGATGGTCTCTCCGGGGCCATGTGTACCAGAGACAAGGCAATGAGCTGTTGGCAGCTTTCATCTGGGTTAACTATTGAGGGCTACATTTTCCCTGCCTGGAAGAGCTTTTTCCCTACCTGGAAGAGCCAGCTTTAAGATGACACAGCCAATGGTGCCAACTTTATTCTTGACAACACTCATTCAACTACACTTAAATGCCTGTGAGCTGCTAGAGAGAGCTCTGTCTGCACCCTCACCCCCTGAATAGGACACGCAGCCGCCACGAAGACCGAAGGCTACAGCAGGGCTGAAGGAATAACCCTGTTCTGCTCTGCTGGCTGCCAGTGTACAGAGCTGACATTAAAATAGACACGTTTGAGTTTCTGCATCTGCCATTACCCAAGATTTCAGAGGTCTCCATGATCAAAGACAGGCTTTGTCTGATTAAGGTTTGTTAATCAGTCTTCACATCTATTCCACTTCAGCTTGAGAGTGAAAAAAAGGCAGCACTCTCTGAGGAACTGCACTGGAATAACGGTGTGAATTTAGATGGCCATCTAAATATAGATATCCATCAGGGATTTAGAGAAATAACAAAATACTACCTCTTCTCTCTGTTTATACTGCAGGTGGTGGACAAGTGTGATGTTATGGACTTAATCAGTTTATAGTGGAAGTTGTCACTGCAATAGATTCCCTTTTGCCTGTTTTGCAGCATTAAAAATGGGTTCTCTCTCACCTATGATTCTTAAATCACTTCTCTATGTAATTCATTCCATACAAGTCAAAGGAAATGCCCTTTCTGTTTAGTCCAATTCACCAACCTTCACCTTTTTCACCAGCACTGAAACAAGGTTCTTGAATGAACTTGTAGTTACACAACCTACGCTGCTGTAGCCTCTGCTTGCGTGGAGCACCTAGAAGATGTGACAACTCCACCCCCCTGCTTTTAGGATCACACTGCAGAGCCGGAGACATTTTTTATTATTTCTGACATGAAAATTAAAATGCAGGATAACTTAAGCTACTCTGGCTTTGTTTAGCACTTGCCAAATGCCAAGTCCTGCACCTGGGATGGAATAATCCTACGGGAAAGTCCAAGTTGGGCAGCAACTACTTGGAAAGCAGTTTTAGCAGAAAACAACAGGGTGGTTGGGCTGGATGACCTGCTGAACATGAGTCAGTGGGCTCTATCAACAAAGGGGTGGCCAGCAGGTCAAGGGTTTGGGTTATTCCTCTCTCTTTGGAACTTGTAAGACCACATCTGAGGTACTGTGTCCAGCTTTGGGCTCCCCAGAATAAAAAAAGCAGACACTGTCACATTGGAGCAAGTCCAGTTTGTTGCTACCGTGGCAGCTGGGGCTACTGGAGCATATGAGCTGTTTCTTCAGCCCTAAGCAGAAAGTCAGCTCTGGGGACATCTTCCTGCTCTCCACAGCTACCAAATGGATGTGGAGGACGTGGAGAAGGGGGAGACACTCAGATGAGCAGAATGACAACACAAGAGGCAACAGACTCAAGCTGGAACTTGGGAAAATCTCAAAGACATGAAAAAAACACATTTCATAGAATCACAGCATGGATGGGGTTGGAAGGGACCTCTGGAGATCATCGAGTCCAACCCCCCTGCCAGAGCAGGAACACCCAGGGCAGCCCACACAGGAACAGATCCAGGTGGGTCTGGAAAGTCTCCAGAGAAGGAGACTCCACAGCCTCTCTGGGCAGCCTGGTCCAGGCTCTGTCACTCTCACAAGGAAGAAGTTTCTCCTCCTGTTGAGGTGGAACTTCCTGTGTTCCAGTTTGTGACCATTACCCCTCATGCTATCAGAAAAGAGCCTCTCCCCTTCTCCTTGACCCCCACCCTGCAGATATTTGTAAACATTCATAAGATCCCCCCCTTACTGTAAGTGTAGTCAAAGAGTGGAACAGTTTATCCAAGGAGGGAGCTCCATCTCTGAAGCTATTCAAAACACACACGGACAATTCCCTGACCCACTTGATCTAACTGGACTCTGCTTTCAGCACAAAGTTGGACTACGTGACCCAACAGAGGTCCCCGGCCAACACGTTAACCCCGTGAAGCTGTGACACTGAGACTAGTCTGCGTTTTTGTCAGCAGATGGCAATATCAGCTAGATGACACACTTCATCCCATCAGCGCACTGTGCATTATTCGGCCCCAACGGTAAAAAAGTGGTGGGGAAATTGCAGAGGGAACACGCTGTTAGTGTGCTCCTGCCAGCCAGTCCCAAACTGACCCCAAACAAACAGACAGATCCTGACCAGAGTGCAGCCAGCTCTCCTGAAACTGCTGATTGCAACATGGGTCAGGCCACATGATGCCAGAGAAGGGCAGTAAAGCTGGTGAAGGGCCTGGAGAACAAGTCCTGTGAGAAGCAGCTGAGGGAGCTGGGGTTGTTTAGGCTGGAGAAGAGGAGGCTGAGGAGAGACCTTGTTGCTCTCCACAGGCACCTGAAGGGAGGTTGTGGAGAGGTGGGGACTGGTCTCTTCTCACAATTAACTACTAACCAGTGATAGAACAAGAGTGAAGTAAGGAGAAGTGTAGAGTCCTGCATCTGGGGAGGAATGACGCCAGGCACCAGTACAGATTAGGGGTCATCCAGCTGGAAAGCAGCTCCATGGATAAAGACCTTGGAGTCCTGGTGGATAGTAAGTTTTCCATGGGACAGAATGGGCCCTTGTGGCAAAGAGGCCTGTGGTCTTCTGGGGTGCATAAAGAAAGCTGTGGCCAGCAGGTCTAGGCAGGTTCTCTTCCCCCTCTACTCTGCCCTGGTGAGACCACACCTGGAATACTCTATCCAGTTTTGGGCTCCCCAATTCAAGAGAGACGGGGGTCTACTGGAGAGTCCAAGGGAGGCTACGAGGATGAGGAAGGGACCTGAACATCTTCCCTATGAAGAAAGGCTGAGAGAAGTTTAAAGGGGATCTTATGAATGTCTATAATATATCTGCAGGTGGGGGTCAAGTAGAAGGGGCCAGGCTCTTTTCATTGGTACCCAGTAATAAGACAAGGAATAATGGGTATGAGTTAGAACACGGGAAGTTCCACCTCAACAGGAGGAGAAACTTCTTCCCTGTGAGGGTGACAGAGCCTGGCCCAGGCTGCCCAGAGAGG
>JANIJG010001264.1:0-11992 GCA_024611175.1 Megaceryle torquata | reverse complement strand
AGCAAAAAAAAAAAAAGTAAATTCAGAGGGGGGGGGGGGGGGAAGGTGGTCCGCCGGGGGGGGGGGGGGGGGGGGGGGGGGGGGGGGGGGGGGGAGGCTGTCGTAGGTACCAGACCTTCCCAGCAGTCTTCCCGAGGCTGGGAAGTAGCAGAGCCCCATCTGCTGGGGACGAGAGGTTAAACAACCCTTCTCTGCTTCCAGATTCAGCCGCAGGAAATCAGCCCTCCTCCTACAGCCAACTTGGACCGATCCAACGACAAAGTCTATGAGAATGTAACTGGGCTGGTGAAGGCAGTCATAGAAATGTCCAGTAAAATCCAGCCGGCTCCGCCAGAGGAGTATGTACCCATGGTAAAGGTACGGAGGCAGTTCCTAAAACCGGTTTTAGTTCTTTCCTGAATGAGGTCTTCAAGGGATGGAAGAGAAACTTTTTGCAAGGTTAGAAGTAGAAAAGGTTTTTGTGTTTGCAGAGTGGGTAACTTGTGGTCAGAGGGCTGGAGCGTTGGCTACTGTTAACAGCACAGTGGGCAGCAGTGCTTTTATTGCCCAGCTGGCCTGCGGTTACCCAGGGACACGGAGTTGTGCACTATTTTCTCCGGTTTCCACTTTTTTGGAAAACCTTCTTTTAAGCCTTTGGCATCTTCTTGTGAGGGTGAAACGCAGAACTGCGGGTCAGATTTTAAAATATCTCTGCCCCGTGTTCCAACTCCCTCCTCACCCAGATGAGGATTTAAGCGTATCTGTTGCTTCCTGCGCTCCTACAGTTCTCTCATCCGTTGTTCCAAGTTTAAAATTTTATTTAATTATTTTTTTCTCTTAGGAGGTTGGCTTGGCACTAAGAACCTTACTGGCAACAGTAGACGAGAGCCTCCCGGTGCTTCCTGCAAGCACCCACAGAGAGGTACGTAGAGCTCCACTCACCTGATGCTGTCATGACATTTCAGGTTGGCCTCAGCCAGGACAACGATGTGGACACACGTTTGGGCTCTCCTTTGCATATACATAACTGGGGTTTACTGAGCAGTTTGAAGAATTGCTGCATGGGTCTAAGCTTGTACTGATTTACATGAAGGTGCTCAAATTGGACATAACTGAAGAAGATACAACAGGCACCAGTAGGAAGTTGACATTAAAACCATCAGCAGTGTTTACACAAGGCTGGTGTTTTAGTGAAGGGAGAGCATCTAGCAGTTAATTCTTAACGCAGGTGTAATCTTGCACTAAACTGCACTGTGCAGGTTTTGATGATGTCCTGTCATAACCTAGTTCTGGGGAAGTGACAGATCTTCAGTGAAGTTCATGAGTCTGGAATAAAAATCGTTTTCCTCCAAAACCTTGCATGAGTGATAACAGGAAAGCCAGAGAATGGGTCTCTTAAGTGCCATCTTAGAGAACAGTCTTGATTTAGATGTGCTGTTCTCTTAAGTAATGTGGTTCTGGCTTCTTGACCCATTTTGTTTTTTAGAGCTACTTTTACACTTTAGATAATAGTAGTAACAATAAAGAATGGTAGTGATGGGGATGATGATTAGGGACCTGGAAACCTCTAACAAGGTGTTAATTCTTAAGACACAAGTAAAAATCCACTATTTGCAACTGGGGTCTTGGTGCCATTTAACAGGGGGTGGCTGGGCAGCTGACAAGGCTGCTCTTGACCTCCAGAGAGGTGCCAGATTCTATCTGCTGCACACGGTGCCTGCAGAAGCAGCACCAGCTTCAGTCGGACGGCTGGAGCAGGGGCTACTGCAGGAGGGCAGATAGCGCTGTCGCTCTAGAGTGACAACTCTGTCACTGCTGCCAAGCATACTGCTTCTGACAACTTGCACAGTTGACTGAATCTCCTTGTTGCAGATCGAGATGGCACAGAAGCTGCTCAACTCAGACTTGGCCGAGCTCATTAACAAGATGAAACTGGCACAGCAGTACGTCATGACCAGCCTGCAGCAGGAGTACAAAAAGCAAATGCTGACAGCTGCTCACGCTCTGGCTGTGGATGCCAAAAACTTGCTGGATGTTATTGATCAAGCCCGACTGAAAATGATCAGTCAGTCCAGACCGCACTAAGTACTGAGGGAAGAATTCTGCTTGCAAAAGGATGGTATTTCACCTTCCACCAGCAGGGAGGATTAACCCAGTGTAGTCCTGGCTTTCCAGCACCTCTTGCTGCAGCAGACCTGACTGACCGCTGGTGGCTCTCTCATTACAAAAGTTTAACCAAGTTTTTTTATCATAAAGCCAAGCTGGTCTGGGATTCGAAAAGTGGCATTATCACGAGATGAAGCTTGTACAGGAGTCCTCGGGAAATCACGGCTATGGAGCGCGCTTCGGTTTCTTACCGTCACATGGGGCACGCTTAGCCTACAGCTGCCACAGGGTTACGGTCTCGGAGCCAAGACTGTTCAAGCAGCAGCTCAGAGAAGGATATTGTGAAGTGAAGAATTCGGGGAAACCTCAGGGCTGAGAATTCTTGCCCACAGTATATGAACTATCCAGACTGGAATTTTTTATTAGAACACTTACGTCGCAATATGCTAATCACAATTTACAGAGAAAGAATAAAAAGCTATATTTTCAAGACTTCGGTCATTTCAAGACAAACTAAAGCCCTCTTCATCTTCCTGCCTTTTACTTTTATGTGAATGTGTGAAGCATTTGTTTGGAACTAGCTGTAGAACACAACTGAAAACTCGTCTTTTTCACCAGAATAACGTGCCAGTTCTTTTGTAGCAATGTTGTTTTCCTTGGAAGCAAAAATGCTGCTTTGTACCAGAGCAATTCAGAGCTGCATTTAGAGTTCTGTAACCATTCATGTCCCCCATTTTTATATAATTTATAAAGACAGATTAAAGCCATGTTGAATATTTTAAACCCACTGTAGTTAACTAACCCATCCTTTTGTCTATCTTGCCTGGGAGGAGTTACAGTAGAGCAGTGTAATTAGATTTTCCTTGGTTTTCCAGTTATGCCATCTGTTCTGTTAAAATAAAAACCACACTCCCTTTTTGCTGTTGAGGGATATAAATTATTCTCAGGAAGAATATAATGAACTGTACAGTTACTTTGACCTATTAAAAAGGTGTTACCAGTGAAATTCTGGCTGTATTATTTTTGTGTGCACTGTACAAGAAACTGCTGAGTTTTCTCTGCTCCCCCCCCCCAAATCCACAAGCTTTGGACTAAAGCAGCAGCACTCAGGGAAATTTCAAGATTTAAGGGTCTTCCAGAAAGCACTTTTTCCTTCGGCTGTGGAGCACAGGGAACAAGTCCAGTGTTGCCATCTGTGTAAGTGAGTTGGTGTCACTCAGAGAATGTCTGGGGTTGGAAAGGACCTCAAAAGATCATACAGTCCAACCCCCAAATTCCTCACACTCCTTTACCAGCTTTTGTAGGGGAAGGTTTCTTTGGGAAGGGGTGGGGGAAGGAAGCAGATGAGTGATTTGCAGGCTGTATTGTGGGAGCTCTGTAGAGCTCTCTGCAGCAGCAGCAGGGGATTGTACTGAATAAGCTCTAACAGGGGTGCCTGCATCTTTCAACCAGTGAGCTGCGGTTCTGTGGGAAGGTTGGACAGTGCAGGTGCTTCCACGCTGGCTTGAGATGTGGAACCCACTTTGGAGTCCATCTTACACACTCTGAATGTTTTGCTGATGCATAATTTTCATGTAATACTTCAGAACACACATGTGAAATCAGCCCTTACCTTGTTGAGTTGCTCTGGTAAAGACCTGTTCAAAGGTTATTTTAGCAATGCATGCCTAGGTTACTCCTTTCATATGCAAGCTACACACAATCCTCCACACCCACCCTTCAAAGCCGTTTCCAGAAATGCTCTTTTTTTCCTAGAAAGGCAAAAAATAATACACATCTTACACAACCCAGGTTTGGTGCCTAGCACTGCAAAGCTCCATCTGCTTTTCAACTACACCTACTCAAAAAAGTCTCCTGGCTTTACCTTCCCACAAGGGCCTTTAGCTGACAATGGCAGCATTTCCCTCACTCTTCAGCTCCACAACTGTCCTCCGCTGAGATGCGCATAATCCCTGCTGTGCTGTGGCCCTTGGCTGCTCCTGAACAGGATAAGTTACCCGGTACCATCAGTGGGCAAAGCCTGTGTTAAGTATGAAGAACAAAGAGAATTGTAAAATCCTGGAGTAACTGTGCTGACAGCAGTTTTGGCACCTGCAGGTAACCTGGGCATCCTTCACCCACTCCCCTTCACATGCATCCACACAGCAGACAAAGGTACAAGTAAATGTTCTTTATTACAGACATGTACAAAACTAATTAGTCAAAAAGACCAAAGCCCATGTCATCATCTGATTCCTCTGACTCTTCTTTCTTTTCCTCTTCTTTCTTCTCCTCAGCTGAAAAAGGAGAAAGAAATAAACATTTTTCCATTTTATCAGCTCACGTAAGTCACACCCCACAGAAGGCTTCACATACAGTGACTGTAACATCAAAAAGCAAGACCTGAGCAATCCTAACAAGCTGATCTAACAAACATGCGAAGTGTTTCCATTACTAGGAAATTGGTATTGGGCATTGAAAATCAATTCCTTCAAGATCTAAAAAATTTTAGAAACGAAATGCTCTCCCTTCAGCCATCAGAATACGATCCTGATGATGCACAGCTCCATGGGCCTCAGTTCTGAGGTAACGCTAATCCCATACACTGACGCAAAAGTGCAGCTGCAGCCTTTCTGAAGCTGGGAGGGGGTGTCTTTTGCTCTAGAACACCCACTCTGCAAAACCTAAGCTACATATTAGAATTGCAACACAAGGAACAAGTTCTTTAACCAAGTATTTCCTCCAGCCGAAGATGCCTATGCTGGACACAGAACCCCACTTACCCGGGGCAGCACCGCCCGCAGGTGCAGCGCCACCGGCAGGAGCAGCTGCGGCTGGAGCACCACCACCACCACCAGCTCCTACATTGCAGATCAGGCTGCCGATGTCGATATTGGCCAAAGCCTGGGGAGAAGAAGCAGCAGGGAAGCCTCCTGAACACAGGGCGTGTGGGCAGCTTTGCCTCAGTGCTGTGCCCCTGCGTGAGGGTGGCAATGAAACCGCATAATGACAGACCCGCGACCCACGTCACTCCCAGCAACAGAGTCCGTTCAACTCACGTACTTTTTGAATTCGCTACAAGCAGCATTTGGAAGCTAAACACGGGGGGGGGGAAGGTACGGCAGGATGCACTGATCGGCTGCAATCCGCAACCGTCAACCCCCCCGCCCCGAGTCGGGGCCTGCGCGGTGTCCCCATAAGCGCCACCCCCCCACACTTCCCCCCGCCCCCGCCCCCTCCCCTCGCCCTCCCCAAGATGCCCAGGGTTCAATCGCCAGACCCTCGACGCTCCCTCTCACCCACCTTGGCGAAGAGGCCCGGCCAGAACGGCTCCACGTTCACTCCGGCCGCCTTGATGAGGGCGTTAATCTTGTCCTCCTGCAACGACAGCAGCGCTCAGCGGCCAGCCCGGCCCCGCCGCCTCCCGCCCCGCTGCCGGCCATGCCGCGGCTCGCCGCCATCTTGTGCCGGCGGGGCCGGGGCCCGGGTCCGCACTCACCGTGACGGTGACCTCGTCATCGTGCAGGATAAGGGCGGAGTAGATGCAGGCGAGTTCGGAGACGGAGGCCATGGTGGGGGCGCGGTGCCAGTCGCCGGGGTGAGACGGCCTTAGCTTCAGCTGAAGGACACAGCACCTTGGATCGCCGGGGAGGGAAAGGGGCGCGTGTTTCCGAGAGCGGTTTATAATGGCGCCCCGAGCCAATGGCAGGCCCGGAGAACGGAGACGCAACAGAGTCGTCAGCGCCGGCGCCCAACCCGTGTCGGGCAGGGTAGGCCTGGCCAATGCTGTCAGGGAAGCGCTCCCCCAATCGCGGCCTGGCGGGGCATGACGGGAGCGGCGGCAGGGCTGCGGGGAGCGGAGCTGCGTCACAGCAGCCATAGCGCGGCTCGGCCGCGTACGGCCTCTGGGCGGCGCTGAGGCTCCCTGCCCGCGCGCCCCCGCCCCTTGGGGCCACCGCGGGCATAGGGCCGGGTCCTGCTGTGTCTTGCCGCTGGGCGGCCCCGCGGGCGAGACCCTTCCCTTCCCTTCACTTCTATTCTCCTCCCTTTCCCTTCACAGCCCCCTCCGCAAGGAAGAAAAGATGGGTTATAGCTGTAGGTGACCCCCTTCTGAGGGAGGTTCAATATGTTGTCCAGACCCTCCTTGTAGGGAGGTGTGCTGCCTTCCTGGGGCCCAGGTTAAGGACATCACGAGGAAACTTGCTATCTTGGTACAGCCCTCAGACCGTTTGTCATTATTACTCCTCCATGTGGGTGGCGATGAAGCCGCAATGTGTAGTCTAAGAGTCATGAAAACAGACTTCAGGGCCTTTGGGATGGTTGCTAAGGGAATCCAGAGCACAGGTAATTTTTTCCTCTCCTTCTAGTTATGGGCAGCAATACTGGAAAAAAAAAAGAGATGGACCCAATCTATTAATACCTGGCTTCATGGCTGGTGTCCCTCTACAGAGGGATCTGGACAGGCTGGATTGATGAGCCAAGGCCAACTGTAAGAGGTTGAACAAGGCCAAGTGCTGGGTCCTGTGCTTGGGTCACAACAACCCCCTGCAGTGCTACAGGCTTGGGGAAGAGAGGCTGGAAAGCTGCCTGGAGGAAAAGGACCTGGGGGTGATGGTCAACACTCAGCTGAATATGAGCCAGCAGTGTGCCCAGGTGGCCAAAATGGCCAAAAGCATCCTGGCTTGTCTCAGAAATAGTGTGGCCTGCAGGACTAGGGAAGTGATTGTAACTCTGTACTCAGCACTGATTGAGACCATACCTCAAGTACTGTGTTCAGTTTTGGGCCCCTCATTACAAGGACTTTGGGGTGCTGGAGGTTGTCCCCCAAAGGCAACAGGAAAAGTCTTTCCAGCTCTCAAGGGGGAAGGCATTGGTAAGTAAGCAGGTTGCACCGATATTGTGTGCGTCACTGATTATGCACCATTAGCCAGAACAGTTTTCCACTGTTCTTTGCAGGTGTGCCTACTGTGCCATACTGAGTCTGGTGGGGTTCTTCTGGAATTTGATGGGAGGAGAGCTGTATACTATTAAGCTGTTATCTTCAAGTTTGTTCATGAACAGTCTCAGGTACAGTATGTACTTCCCTTCTTTATGGAAACTACTTTTCTCCCTAGCTGTGTTGTGGGTTTCTTGTCTTTTTTTGGTTTTGTTTTTTGGTTTGTGGGGTTTTTGTGTGTGTGTGAGTTGTTGTTTTGGTTTTGTTGTTTTCTTTTTCCTCCTAGTAACTAGGTTATTACAACAAAGAACAACATTCTTCTACTACTTGAAACTGTAATAATCAGCATACCTAACATATACCCAATAGGTGGTGCTGCATCTTTTTCATTGTGTTTTTTTATATTAGCCCCGATCACAGAAAAGTTAAATCTTTCTTAATGAACTGAGGTTAGTACTCAATAATAATAAATGCTTTGGTGGTTTGGATTTTTTTTTTTTAATAGTAAGTATTGTAATTCATTTGGAAAAGAAATCAAGTGTGGCTTTGTAGCTTAGTAATTAGGACAGTCATCTGCTTGTAGAAAGACAAAAGTGAGGGTTTGGTCCCTCTACCATAGATTAATTGTGATTAAATCAGTAATTGTAAAATAATACAATACATGCTTTTGCCAAGAAAGGTTGGACCAGATGATCCTTGATGTCCCGTCCAACTTGGTATTCTATGATATTAAAAGTTAGGCCAGTTGAGAGCTGGAAAATATTAAGCTTAAATCCACCCAGAGTCAAGAATAAAATTTACATCTTTCTGCTCTAATTTTTTTTCCACTGTATCATTATTCCTTACTAAAATACATCTATAAACTGGGGGCTTTTAAAATTAATTTAGGTTTAAAAGGGGAAGGGATTGTTAGTTAGATCAATATATGTTTTCTCATCAAAAGAAAAGTTGTATCATTTGTCACTAGTCTATTTGTATATAAAGTATTTTCCCAGACTGCTCCTGCTGATAAAATAATAAAAATTATATTTAAAAGCTTTTTCTAAATATCGTCTTCGCTTCCAAAATGATTAGAAAATGCTCAGGTTTTCCATACCTAATCATTCCTTCTTTGAGACATATCAGTTCTGGGAAACATCAGTTTGAAATTCAGCAGTTATGATCCAACAGTCTGCTTGAAATCCAACAGTTACTCAATTTTTAATTTAAACAAACCTGATTTTAAGTGTTTAAGCAGTTCTTATTATACTACTATATAATCATTAATACAGCATATAAAGAGCACATATAAAGGAATGCTTTTATAGAGCTTTCAATGCACTCTTTCAAACTAAACCTTTTCAAAAACTGAGGTCTTTTTTGAGTGATATTGCCTGGGATGACATAATTAGGTTTCACTGTGCTCCAAAACATCAATTGTCAGTGACAGCGTTAGAAATAGAGCAAGTGACATGGCACAAAATGAGTGTGCATCCTGTTACTTCAGAAAAATAGACGTGCTGCTGGAAGTGTACAGTAACATGAACAGCCTGCAGGAACAGCAGGACTTCTACATGAGAAAACAGTGCTTAAATGAAACTATTTAACTGATTTATTATTTAACTGATTGTGCAAGTCTGCAGTCATGTATACACAGCGATAAGCCCATTTGCTTAGAAGTACTAAATCCACAAAAATCAGCTGTAAGTCAATAAGTGTATATTGCACTCTAGAATGTTCCAGGTATTAACTGCTTTTTTTGGTATCTCTGTTTTCCAGGGATTTTCTGATATCAATTGCAGATTATCTTGCAGAGCCTGGAGAAGTGAGGGCTATGTGTTTATTGTTTTGTGAAACCTCCCCTTATATTCATTTATCTTCTGTTGCTTGTTAGGTTGTTATTTTCAAACTGCTAGCAGAGTACCAGAAGATTTTTTTTTTTTTTTAATTCTTTTGCAATTGTGTGAGGTATCCGGTTGAGTCTACGTGGGTAAGTCCCTTTAGCATTTAAGCTTCACTGACTGTTCCTTTCAGGACAGAATGTCACAGGAAGAATGATGTAGAAAGGTGAGACAGACTTATCTGTGTTTAATTATGTGATTTAATGCTGCAAGTCAGTCAAACTGAGTTTTTTCTGTAGGACAGAGATGACCATTTTCCTGGAAGTCTCTATTGAGCTCGTTCCACATAGCTATGAACGAGATCTGACGGAGGTTGGCTTCAGTGCTTCCAGTCAGGGTTGCTGAACTAGTCAAGTGGACTTTTCTAGAAACCTATCAGTGTATTTTTATGCTCTCTTGTACTTAAATGCAGAAGGTCTCAGGCATGCTAGTATGTGTAATGTTAGAGGGAGTTACCTTTCTCAACAGAATAAGAGACTGAGTTAAATACAGTTTCAAAAAAATCAAATGTCACCATAGGGACTGAATGGTTTCCTCCTGTCACTTCAGCATTTAGTACTATCTAATATAGCAGAAAGGCCAAATTTGCCTCAGATAACTCTTTTCAGTGTCTCAGTTTTGGGAATTTCTCATCCCCGTTTTCAGGCTCTAGTGATGTTCTATAGCATAACTCAGGAATCACTGGTGGTTGTGCAGAAATGTTACCCAATTCCTCACAGAGAGGAAAACAGCAACCCCTTTGCCAGCTCCCTTGTTATCTTTATAATTTTGCTAGAGCTGTTTGGCTTTACTCTAGAACTAAAGTTGACCCATGATTTTTATCCTTTAATTAGTTAATGGTGAATCCTTATCTTCCAGCAACTTGAGGAGCTTGGAATGCAGACAAATTCAGAATCACTCCAGTGGAAACTCTAGTGGTGACAATGGTTTCAAGAACAGTACACTTGAAGTGAAAGCTGAACTGTTAATAGCAACCCTCAAATAGTTACAAGTACGACCCAAAAGGAAGAGTAAACATATACTTGATGTAACTTTGGAACAGTGAGATGCTTTTAATATAACTTTAAATATGACCTAATAAATGAGGATATGAATTGGTTTGAGGAACCATCCAAATTGTATGTTTGCTTCATCCTTTGACAGATAATGTTTACCAAATGCATTAATTTGATTTTGAAGGGGCTTGACTGTTCTGGAATGAGAACTGCATTATTTAAAAAAAAAAAAAAAAAAAAAAAAAAAAGTTTTAAAGGCTTCCACATGAAAATGGAGCAGGTGAATGAAAGTATGGATCATACCTGCTTATACCATAATTCTGTAGGTAACACTTCTGGTGGAAGCAAGCATAATTAACTTGCTCTTTGTCTCCTTAGCTGGTTTAAGATACATTTTTCCTACTTTCTGCTCCTAAAAGGAAGATTACAAAAGCATGACAATTCCTGCAGGAATCATCAGCACTGATACCTCCTGGGTCTGCATCATACTGATCAATGTCATGCCTCTTTCACATTATTGCTTGTTGTTATTCCCCTGTACTAAACTTCACATATGTACGGCCAGAGATTATCTGGTTGTAGAAGACAGTAAGGTACCACATCACAGATGGGTTTCACAGATACAACAAAAAGTGCATGTCATATGGAGGTGTGAGATCCATGAGGTGACTGATCTGAGGTTTTCATAGCAGCGCTGCCTTTGTCTCATGGGGTGTTGGGGAGGAATACAAGAAGTGAAACAATCTCATCCAATTTTCAAGTAAATGGGGCATTAGATCAAACAGTATGTGAAATATTGATGTCATTCCAGCATCCCTTTTAAACATGCATAACTAAGCAAACTGACTTGAAGGAGTAGTAGTGGAGAGAGAGCTAGAGGCAGAGTTATTTTCCAAGGTCTCATTGAAAGACCAAGTATCTAGCAGTCCTGACTGAAGCATACACTTTGTTTTAGTTTGACTGTTGATGCTGCACCTGCCTAAGGCAGAGGCTTTTTAAAAGGGAGCCATCGTTCATCTCGGTGGATGACTCCAGGGCCTTAGACAGGCTCCTGCTACAAATGGTTCGTGTCTGGTTAGCCACATTGGCAGGCTGTAAGAAGAGCGAGGCACAACGTGCGTTGATGAAACTCTTGCGGGTATGGAGAAGGAGGCGGCAGAAAGGCGGTCCGCTCCAACTAGTAGACTGCTCAGCCCGGGCCCACCGGGCTGCAGAGCTGGACTCGGCGGACAGACTGACCCGCCGCCCTGCTTCCCGCCCGCCGCGGGAGGAAGGCGGAGGAGCCGGCAGCGGGCGGAGCGCTCCTTCCCCGTGACCCTGCGGCTCCTCCCTTCTCCCCACCCACCTCCCCGTTCCTCAGTGCCGCCGAGTAACCTGGTTTCCCGGCGTCGGCCCGACCCTCCTCCCTCTTTTTTTTTTTTTTTTTTTTTTTTTTTCCCTTCTTCTTTCCCCTTTTCTTTTCCTCCCCCTCCCCTCCCCTTCCTTCTCCTCCCCCTTCCCTCGATAGCGCAGCCGGGGCTCGGGCTCGCTCTCTCTCCTCCCCCCCTTCCCTCCCCTCGAGCTGCTGCCGCGGTAGGGACCTGGAGAGAGGCGCCGCCTCCACCGTCGCACACGGAGACATGTACCCGGGAGCCTCCTCCGCCGGATCCGGTGAGGCTTCGGCCGGTTTTGTTTCCCTCCCCCGGGCCTCCCCAGAGACACCGCGAACGACTTTCTCCCTTTCTCTCCCTTCTCTCCTGGGGCGGGGGCTTTTTGCTGAAACGGCCGTGTCTGCGTCTGTGGGGGGGACGGCTGGCGCACGAGGCGGTCTGTCAGCGCGGGAGGTGGCGCGAGACCTCTCGGCGGCCCCTATCCCCCCGCGCCGCGAGATGGGGTCGCGAGGCGCCAACGGCCGGCGGCGAGACGTTGGGACTGGGTGGGGAACGGACCTTGCGCGAGCGCGGCCGGCCGGCCGTCCCGTCTCCTCTCGCCCCGGCTTGGGCCTGGCTGGAGCCGCTGAGGCCGCGGCCGGCCCCTCTCGTCGGGGGAAGGAGCGATCAGGCCTGCATGTCCGGAGGCCCCTTTTAGGGGAGGGTCGCCTTCCCCTACCCTCCTCTCCCCTCCCTCTGCCTTTGCGG
>JANIJG010001263.1:16816-30353 GCA_024611175.1 Megaceryle torquata | reverse complement strand
GGCAATAAAGAGAGGAGAATTAAAAGACAAGGTGGAGAGAAAAAAAAAAAAAAAAAAAAAGACAATAAATAAGGCAGTAAGTGTCCAGTAATCTGTGGCATATGGCCTGGTCTACTCTTTCTGGGAGTCTTTGCAGCAGAGTCCTTGCAGGTACCTGGGGATTACAATACAGATCTAGTAACCTGGAAGGGTGTATATCACATCCAGCAACCTTTGCCCTTTGTAGGAATGCTACCACTTCCTGGGCACCAGTTAAGGGTGGCATGTGATTCAAGTCACCATTTTTTTGGACGTTCACCCACAGTGACAGATGCCTCCCAGTAACCAGAGGAGGCAGGTGTCCTTTTGGAACAGCAGCTGCAAGCCATGGGGGATTCTCTGGGATATCTCAAATGGACGCTGTAGTTATTGAGGGTACCTGAGAGACATCCTGTGCTCCTGGAGGTGAAAGTTGTGGCATCTTTATTGGAGATATTTATAGAAAGCAACCTGTGCAATGTTGCATGCACACAGAAGGGCAGATCTGAAGACACTGCAGACACATGGAGGGGGTTGCAGGGTTCATCTCTGTGCCAAGTGCAAGGGACACCACAGCAAAGCAGAGCTATTCTTCCCGAGTCAGTTAAAATAACAATTCACCAAGGAGGCATTTAAAATCTCACCTTCCAGAGAAGGGAATAAACATAATGGAAAAGGTTTGCTGGTTATCAAGTTGAACATCCAGAAGAACACTCCAGCTGAGGTCTATGTTTCACAGTTTTGAGATGAACAATAAAAGGAAATTCCGGGAAGAACAAGGGGCTGGGCTGGACCTGCTCCAGTGTGCTCACTAACTCTGTAATGAACATGGTGGGAATGCCCCCCTTGTGGGGAGAGCTTTGCTGATGTTTCTGGGACCAAAGGAAGTTGTCATTATGTCGCTACATCCTGTATGTGAGCAAGCTATGGTCCACTTCAGAGACCATCTGCAAAAGGTGCAAAAGGACATGCAAGACTTTGACCTCTCTTTAGCTGGTTGAGGGTGATTGATTCTCCTGCTAACAAATGACAAATCCACTCAGAGAAAATCTGCAGTTCCTCCCCAACAGGTCTGCACACAGAGTTAAACCCACCACCAGCAGTTACCATGCTGGAAAGATCCCATGGCTCTGATGTTTGATCAAGCTTATGGGTTTGGCAAATTGGGCAACAGGGGAGAGGGAGGGATGCTTTCTATGCTTTGGCTGATAGACTTACTCCATGGTTTGAACTAGATCCCAAACTTGCCAAGCACAAGGAAGAGCTGGGATCTGCACAGCAGAGACACTGGTCGCAGTCAAAGCCTTAGTCTTGGTCAACATCCAACTAGTGATTGCTGCATGTCCCACTGTAAAGCTCCTATAGATCCTAGTTCACCAGCAACTGGACATTTTCAAGTGTGTTTCTCCACTGTATCTCTCCAGTCAGTGGACATGGAGAGGTCCCCTGTAGATCACTCACACCACCAGCCTTAGAAGACTAGGTGACCTTTAAAGGTGCCTTCCAACCCAAAGCATTCTATGATTCTATGATTACACATTGTCCTGGGTGTGATGTCAGAGAGATTAACATGGATGTTTGTTTGTTTTTTTTTCCTGTGGCTAATGTTAGATGAGAATTAATTATCCTCTCATGCCCCAGAAGGTAGTGGCATAATAACTTGGTATTTGAAGATATTTGTTATCCTAACTCAACAAAGCAAATGAAAGTCTGCTCTATTTCTATATTTCAAAGGCCTTGGACAATGGACTCAAGCATTGAGACAACCAGTGAGCTGCTTTGGTGAAGACAGCTTTGCCTGTCTGTGTACAGGGGCCATGCTGATGATACTCTGGAGCACACCAGGTAGGAAGGGTGGAACAAGATGGGTTCACAAGGGTTGCAGCACTGGGAAGAGTCAGGCCACATTGCAAGAATATCCAGACTTTTTGTCTCAAAGATCTTGAGAACAAAATGAATTCCTACCTAGACTCCAAAAACTTTTATTTAATGTATAATGCTTCACATGGATTAATGCAAACTGCCTGCTATATAATGGGGGGAAACCTCTCTGAAACAAGGAATGTGAGCAGAACTGCTGCCCCCTGAGAATCTTCCCTGGAGGAAGAGCCTCAAAGCAGCTGAAATCACAGAGTAGATGATAAATCTAGAAGTTGACTCAATGTTTCTTTTCAAGATGCTGGAAAAATGAAGAAGTTGATGCTGTGACATCCTGAATCCTAAAAACCCATTTTCTCTGGGATGAGTCTGCTTGTGCTCTTCAAACTCTTCTTTCTTTGTTTCTTTTACATACCTGCATGTGATGGCACCACAGAACTGCATTTAGTCCTGCAAAATGCCCAGCCTCCATGTAGTCCTGGAAGGCAAACACAGAAAACAGGCTAGGAGGCATTTTTTTTTTTTACCATTTTCTGCAGATGGCTAAACAAAATATGGGAGGCCTGAATTCACTTATAAGTTTGGGTGAGTGGGCTCCCAACTTAGCTGTATTTTTTAGTGCTTAACTTCAGATGAGTGAGAACCACAGAACTAAGCTGCAGTGATGACTAGCCCAAGCTGGGATCAATCTTTACCTGTTTTGATGTGATACTGCTGGCTTCTACAGCACCAGGCTGGATAGGACCAATCATTCCTCATTAAATAGCACAGGGAATAGTCACAGGAGATAATGAGAAAGAAAATGGAAGTCTGAGACCTCCTCTGGTGTATTAGTCACAGAGTTTTTCCTCTCCAGTGAGCTCAGATTTTGATGTGAGAGATGCATTTGTCAGTGAATGAGAGAGATTCTCTGTGGATGTCATTCTGTTGTGCTTGTGTATCTTCAGAGACAGCTGGCCCCTGCAAACCAGTTAAAAGCAGAAGGAGGAGTAGGGAAGGAGAGGTGCAGGAGGTGGTGAAGAGCTCCCTATTTCCTTGAGGTCATTCTTGGCAGGAGACAGAGGCACAGCACAGCATGTATTCAGGGATAAATGAAGTTCTTCCTCAGGGGTAAATGTTCTTCCTGCCTTGGTTCCTTGGCTGCTGTCATCTCTTATTTAGTAGCCAAAAGCTGAGCTACTGTCACGGCACAAGTTCCACCCCACCTACCCATGTTTAAGAGCAGCTCTCCCTATATTTAGCATTAACATTTTCCATTGTGCTGCTGCAAACACATGTCCTGCCAGGCACTCTATGGGTGTGCCGAGGTGGGGCGTGGTGATTTCAGATGGATGCTCCCTATTTTTAGCTATCAGATGGCGTATGGATGTGTTGGCTCATTGCAATTCTTTCCATGCAACAGATCTGGACACAATTTATAGCTCTCCACAATGCAAAATCCCACACATTTTTCCCTCCTGATACCAGGTGGATGGAGGAGGGGAGAAGGACCAGGAGTTGTGTCCTTCAGGTAAGCTGGGTGAGATAAGGCAAGATGAGTCCCCCAAGGACAACTGATCCAGGCAGCTCTCAGTGCTTGGTTCTTAGACTGTTAGGTACATTTATCTTCTTGTGGGATTGTGGGGATTACAGGAAGGCCTTTTGTGGGAATGCTGCCTTGTATCCATCAGAAAGATGTAGGCTGAACATCAAGAGTGAGGCCACTGTGGGCTTTCTGGCCTTTTTTGCTGGTCTCTGTCAAAAATATGGATGAGATGGCACATGGGTCGGATCCAATCTGATTGGACTGATTCAGTTCCTGGGAAGACTATCCTGCTCCCATTATTCACAAGCTGCAGTAGATTAATTAAATGTTCAAAGCTGGGGAACAAAGAACATGAATGCATGGCTGATTTTCCCAGTAGAGATGTGATGCTGGTAGGCCCATCCTCTTCTGGTCTTGTTCCGCTTGGTCTTTTCAGGGGTGATCTGGCAAAGGGGGGTGACTAATGAAACCAGCAGAGATTTTCACAAATGAAAACTCAGCATGAAAAACTGCAGAAGGATTTTCTAGTCAGCAAGAAATGAGCAGGTAAAGGGACAGTCTATGCTTGATGTTGAAAAGTGTAAAAAACTACACATTGAAAGAAAAAGCAGCCTAACCATACTTTGGCCCCAAACTAGTCATTCCCAGGGTGACATCGTTGTGTCCCTGGAAAGAGCTGAGTGAAATGTCATCGCTGCACTCAGACAGAGTAAAAGGTCAAATAGAAGTTGAGAGTGTTTAAGAAAAGAATAATGTTTTTAAAAAACCAAACCTATGGCATTGAGTAAATCTCTGGGGCATTGACCTCTTGTATGGTGTATACAATGCCGATTCCCCCACCTCAACAGGATACAATAGGACTGGAAAAGGTAAAAGCACCAGAAACAATTATAGGACCTGAATGACTCCTGTGTAAGCACTACCTAGGGAATAGACTGGGACTCCATTGTCTTCAGAATAGAAAGCTGGAGCAGGAGAACAGTCCCTAGGTCATAACATCTGGAGTGATAGGGCAGCAAGTGTGAGGAGGGAGAAGCATTCAGTCTTTCCCTTAACTACAGCTTCTCAGGTGTGGCTTCTGCTGCCTCAGGATGCTGTGGATAAAGTTGAAAAAGGAGTAGAAAAAATCATGGAGGACAGGTCTCCCAGTGTTGAATGATGATGTCATGCTCTAGACATCATAGACTCACAGAATCATAGAATGGTTTGGGCTGGAAGGGAACTTGAAGATCATCTAGTTCCAAGTCCCCTGCCATGGTCAGGGACACCTTCTACTGGCTTAGCTTACTCAAAAGTCCCATCCGACCCAACCTTGAAAAGGGTAGGACATCCACAGTTCTGGGCAACATCATAGTTCTGTAGCTCCTGGGGAGGTCACCTACTGCTACGATTCTCATACTCCACCCTAGGAATATTCCTCCATGCCCACTGGCCCTCTTTATCCACCTCCAGTTATTTTGGGAACACAGTGGTGGCCTAGGACAGGCTTTGCAGAGTAGTCGTTATGCCCTGAGGAATGTGCCTAGCTGGGATCTGACAGTGAGACAAAGCAGTGCAGCATCATGTCAAAAGAGGAGCCGGGGGAGCCCCATCCAACTGCAATTACAGAGCAAACCAGACAAAAAAAACCACCAAACCCCGAAGGGATTGAGCCCCTGGGGACGTAAGGAGAAGATCTGAACAGGGCTTTCCCGTGGGGATCAAAAGGAGACAGTGTTACCAAGAGGGATGGCAGGGAGACCTCCGAGTTCCCCTGAGAGCTCTGTTTCCCCCCCAAAACCCATCAAATTTGTATTTTTTTTTTAAACTTGGAAGCCGCCTAAGGAAGGGGATAAAAAGGCTCTCAGTTCTGCCAGCACAATCCCTTCTCTGCTGGAGGGGGGCAGGAGGCTTAATGCAGCTCTCCATCCCTCCCTTTCAGTTCAGCCCCCAGACACAAAGGCAGAAAAATGCCAGGAATTTCCCAGCGCCCTCCCCAAACCCGCTCCCATCTCACTTTCCCCCCCTTCGCCACCTCCTCCGGCTGGGAAGGAGGAATACTAATAAGAAAGTAGGGATTTTTAATACGCCCCTTGCCCGGTCACTTTGAGACTGAATGCTGAAAGGGGTGGACGTGCCCAACCATAAGGAATGACTCTTCTTCAAGTCTCCGCATTTCTTGGTTTTGTGGTTTTGTTTTGTTTTCATTCCCCAGTTTCTCCCCGCTTTGCTACTGAAAAAAAATCCCTCTCAGCCCCTCGCCTCTGTTTCTTTCCCTCGGAGTCAGGCTGCAACTCTAATCTGCTGCTGGGTGATTAGCATGTGAAGGGAGAAGGGGAAAACAAAATCTTTATTGGTGGCTTGTGGAGAAGGAGCAGCTGCCTGGATGGATGCTGGCTCCTGTGTTATCCTCCCCACCACCGCTGATCTCTTTCATGGTGAATGTTTTCCTGTAAGAACTGGCAACACACCAATGAAGAGCAGAAAATGGGGTGGGGATGAAAGTCAGAGCAGGTGGACTGGTTTTCATGGGGGGAAAAAAAAAAGAAAGTTTTTTTTTCTTTTTTTTTTCGGCATTGAACTTGGAGACAGAGCGGGGGACAGGGACTTGTGCGCTGTGCCGAGGGGATGACAGCAGGAATGAAAGGATAATTTGTAGTGCCGACCTCAATAGGAGCTCAACACAGAGCCCTTTGATGAGACGAGGCTGGGGATGGAGGAGGTGGCTTGAGCTGGAGGCTGGGAAGGGAGAAAAGGCAAATGCCCTGCAATGAGTGGTGGTAGGGACAGTGGGGTGGGGGACCATCTTTTTCAAGCCATCACTGTCCCCTGCGAGAGAAATCTTAGCCAGTGGAAGATGAAGGGCTGGCAGGTAGATGACATCTTTTTTGCTCACCCTCTCCAAGTACTTCGACAAGAGATGACATCTGCAGAGCTTGGTGTGCTGAGTGGCGTGAAGAGTCTACAGGCAGCCCAGGGCTGGCAGATGGGCTGGCTCTTCCTGCAGTAATTACAGCTCGAGGCTGGACAGTGATTCCAAAGGGACATGCCACTGGAATGGAAAACACTATCTATTTGTTATTTGTTATGAGGCTGTGATGGGAATGCCGGTACCTCTGGGGCGGGTATTCCCTGCGAGCACTAGAGCTGGCTGTGCTCAGCCCCTCCTCCCTCACTCCAGGTGTTTCCTTTTTCTGAGCTCGATAATGAAATCTGTGAGCCTGAGCCAGGTTATATTTAGTTTCCATCGTTGCTGTCAGGGGTCTGAGGGTGCCTAACAAACGGCAGCAAAACACCACGGGTGGGTGCCCAGACCCTCAGGTTTAGGAGCTGCCTACATGGTGGGTATGAGGGATGGGGACAGTGGCAGGATGGGTCTCAGCATACATCTCAGTATGCCATCTGCCACTGCTTTAGACTAGCCCCTCACAAATCTATGAGATCCAGACCAGTTTTGTTTTGGAAACTGTCTCTGGCTTTGCAAACTAATCCCATATAATGTCTGGTATTCCTGACCTGTCTCTGCTCCCTATGTGAAGAAGCTCTCAGTCAGTGCAGGTAATCCTCCATTGTCCATGCCACTTGTTCCTGAAGCTGGCCTTTGCTTTGGACTCCTGCCTATGCCACCCATAGTAGGTGGGATCCATCTTAGATTTATTGGGCCATCAGAGTGGGCTCTGTAAGTTATCAGACTCATCTGTGAGTTATCTATATCTTGCGTGTCCTAGAGCATCTTGCTGGTACCAGAGCTCATCTGAGTCTCCACTGACTATCGTGGGAGCTTAGATACACATCTCACAAGAATACACCAAAATGCAGGAGTCTTAATTTTTGATGTACAAGTTGGGATTCTGTTTCCTAAATGGTGGTGCCCAATGCCATGAGATCCACCTTGTGTTGTGTAAAACCTACAATCTACATGGGGCTTACCAGGATGACATAGGACCTACAGAAGAACCATGCCTATTTTTGGACAGGCAGCAGAAGACTGTTCATAATACCCCACAGGACACTAAGTATCTACTTAGACCAGGATATTCCCTAGAAAGTCTTAAGTCCATCACACAATTCTGCTGGCTACGACTACTTTCCATAAGATACTGCTTGTGTGCCACTGAACCTACCACATGTTTACCCAATTGTTTTGGGAAAGGTTAGAAGATGCCTTAGGCAGGCATGTAGCTTCCTCTGTATCTCCTTCTGAAGTGGCACCTATATTTTGGGTTGCTGATGGCTTTGCTTCTGAGTGGCACCCATTATACATCCTCAGAGGTGATGCGGGAAGAGCCTAATGCGCATACTCTAGATTCTGGTTGACATCACAAGGTCATTCTTACCAAAGTTGTTGTTTCCTGAAAATTTCTGGGTATGTGTCACCAACCTGTATGCAAGCCTTCTGTCATAGCCTTCCCTGACCAAGGGCAATGCTTTTTTGATAAAACTTTTTGGTTAAGATTCAATCAAAGTGGAAAAAATTTAGGACCAGGGAAATGCAAAGGTCTAGACAATACTGCCTGTGGGTGCTGTCATTTCAAGTGGTATAAAACTGATGAAAAGGAAGCACGAAACATAGGTACTAGAAGTAAAGGCCAGAAGTGAGAAAAGGAGAGAGAATCATAGAATCACAGGTTCATAGAACTGAGCTGGAAGAGACCTTAAAGATCATCTGGTTCCAGCCTTCCACTAGATCAGGTTGCTCAAAGCCCCATCTAAACTGTCCCTGAACACTTCCAGAAAAAAAGGGGAATAAATAACATGGACTTTCTAGAGGTGTTGAACAGTTAATGGGGCAGAGTGAGATGATTTTCGTAGTGAAAGTGAGGGCTGGTGCAAGTCTGTCATGCTGGAAGGAGTAAGTCATGGCTGCTCCAGGAGGTTCTTGAACATTGCCCGAGAGTCCTTGAGGTTCTGGCACCTGCTGTTTGTGAATGCTTGTTTTTCCTTTGGCTTACCACCTTCACCTTCCTTATTTACACTATTCTTTGGCTGTGCCCTGCCTTTTCCTATAGATTTCTCTGTTTCTGACCCACTTTGACTCATCCACACTGTGCCCCTGAATTTGTTCCGTGCTCCTGGAAACTCCTGGATGCAAGGCAGTGCAGAGCTCCAGTGTGTCTGTTGTTGGAGGCATCCAGAAGCCAGATGCTCCTGTGCTTTCTGGAGAGCTACTGGCCACTCACTCTTCCCTCAGCTCTTGCTGTAGCATCATTTTGTCATAGCTGGACTAGGGACAGGGAGGGAAGCAGGCAGTGGGTAAAGAGGAGGAAAGGGAAGAACGACAAATGTCGATTCATGAGTCTATGCCTTGAGCCAGTTGTGGAAGTATATTGGAGAGACTCTTCTGTTCTGACCACACCACTGAAAAATCTTCAGTCATCTGTGAAAAGTCTTGACCAGGCTTTTTCTAGGGAGGTCGGTAGGGTTGAAAACCACTGAATCTGGGGGACAATACACAGCAAAAAGTATTTCTCCTACCTCACCAAGCAACACGAGCTTGTAGAGAGCACCATTTGAAGTCTGTTGCATCTCACAAACTCCCAACCCTTCCTTGTCTGCTCTGTGGAGAAGTTTGAGCAGCTGAATCCCTATCATTTGTAAAAAACAATTAATCCATCTACTGTTTTGCCAGCATTTAGGCAAGTAACCTCAATGGCCTCTTGAAAACCATTCCTAGGGCATGTTTTAATTCCGGACGCAGGAAACACTTGACCTGCTGGCATCCTGTAGGATATCTTGAGCTCACCAGCCAGGCTGGAGAGAGGAAACCTCTGAGACCTAGATCCTTGTGTCTGCTCTTAAATCATCTGCTTGTGGTTGGGTAACTCACTGTCATTTAGGACTTTCTGTAAGATTAAATTAGAAACACCATTGAAATGAATGGACATCAGGGAAGTAACTCTCGATACTCCCAGAATATTTGTGGCACTGAAAGTCATCTAGAGTGATGAAAATGAATTGCTGCAAATAAGGTTATTTTTCAAATCCTTCTGCAGGAGAGAAGCTAATGCCTCATAGCTACAGTGACTTTGATCATAATAGATCCTAAACCAGAAGGTTGTTGGGTCAGGAATTTTGACACTGCTGGTTAGAACTGCAATGTACTTTCAAACTCAGTACGTGCCTGGTGCAGTGGTGATGTGACACTTGTGTGTGGCTATTTGCAGAGAGAAAATTCCAACCATGGGGGCAAAAATGCTCAGTATTTACATTTGTATTTATGTACCTATGCACCAGACATTTATTTTAAGGGTCATGCTCCTCCATCTGTGTAACTAAATGACATCATGTGGCTTTCATGACCAAACAAAACATCTGCAGCATCCAATTTTGAATACTGAGCTTTTTGCAAACAAAACTACCACCCTGAAAATTTCAAACAGAACAATGCTCATCCAACAGAACTAGGAAATTGTAAAGAATTTGGGTAGTAAAACCCCTAGCCCTGCCTTAGAAGAGATTGCCCAGTTTAGAGTTGAGGCTGCACTAGCTGCACAATGGGTCTGCTAGGGTCACCAGACCCACTGGAGACATCTTAGGGAAGGTTCCTCCTCCAAAAGTTCTGCTGCATATACAGTAGTCCACTGACAAAATGTTACAGCAGGCAGCCTGCTGAACCTGAAATGGTGATTGTGTTCATGCATAATGCTGGTAAAGCATTGGAATTGAGATATTTTATCTTATAATAAGTTCCAACATGTCTTACTTGTCATGAGTTCTCAGGACCTTTGATTTTTCACTTCAACCATAGATAACTGTTCCTGTGTTACCATCTGTCCTGCAGCCTGGAACGACAGTAGGGTGCATTGTTTGTCTTCAAAGGCAGAGCTTTCTGTGGGCTTCAGACCATCATACAATGCCAGTTGAGATATATTTTTGGCAAGAGCAGTGACGTCTGAAGGAACATCCTTCTTGATGATTTCTATAGATATTTCCATTCAAAATAAACTTTTGTTTAGTCAGGGTTTTCATTATATGCTCACATTCTCTTGAGAGCTGAAGAACATAATGAAATGCATTGTTAAATGAACCCTTTGTTTTAGTGGAAATTAGGGGATACAAGCTACTTGAAAGAAGTTTCAAAATGAAATGTAGTAAGTAGAGGGTTTTTTTCTGTGTAAATTTAAAAGATGTTTTTCCCAGTATAAGAGTATGTGAAAATAAAAGGAACACACTGATTACTGAGACTGGGTCTACACTGTCACACTTTTTTATTAAAGAAATCAAACAAAATTCACTTCACAAGGATGAAATATTTTATATCTACATTTTCTCTCTGCAAGGGAAACCTCTTAAGAAACTCAAAGACAAGAACGTGAAACCAGAATGAGCTTTACATGGTCAATATGGCTGAAAAGTGGACTAAGGAGACGAGTTTTGGGGTAGGATGATGAAACAATAATCACAACATCATGGTAAACAAAGCCAAATGAGTTCAAAGTTCAGAGGAATTGAGGCATAACATTTTCCCCACACATATAATACCCCCATCATTCAACATGCTGCATAAATAGTTGAGGAAAACATCCTGAAGGAACCACAAAGAGCTCTTTGTGGTGCCAGAGAGCTGAAGGTTTTCTGCATGGGTTCCATTTTCTCGTGTTGGCTACATAACCAAGGAGGACCATGAAAAGGTGATGGTCAGAGGTAGGCCACCATGCTTCTCTGGGAATGGGGCATGTAAACTTCTGGGCAAACATCATATAAATAGCATAGGAATTAAAACCAGTGTGATCAGGCTGTGCTGAAGGTCTGGGTGTATATTTAGAATATCTAATGGTGAGGGTCTTGCAAGGGATAGTTGTGGTTTGACAAGGAGCCAAAAAGATGGATAAGCTGGACTCTCTTCCTTTTGGGGGATCTGGTTGAGGACATGGCCTCACCCTGGCTTTCCCTTGTCTGTAAACAGGGAACAATGATGTTTAGTCCTAAGGTGACTAGAATGCTACCCAGCTTGCTGACTTGGAGCTGGAGAAGCACAGCAGACCTGCTACCTGTGGTTGTTATCTGTCCTCATTCATTAGATGACTGAAAATGCTTCATGGAAGCAGCCTGGGAAATGGCTCAGTATCTCAATATTTGAGAGAAATAGCTCTCAAACCACTCTTTTAAGAGGGGTGGTATCTGCTAGACCTGTTGGATGGAGACGTTCTGGGGAAGGGGACAAAGCCTGGGTAACTACAAAAGCAAAGCAGTAAGCAAGGGAGTGGACTTTGTGCAGCAAACTGACCAACCTATACAATTCCTCTCTTGTCTCTTTCCCATGGATGAAGCAGCAACACCCCTATACTGGAGAGCAGCAGGAAAACTGCTGCTGCTTCACATCTAAGGACTTTCCCAGGAGTGGGAGAAAAGGAAGATTTGAGGGCAAAATGTCAAGCCTGGCTAATGGAGCTGCTGGGCTGCCCTGGTATGGGGGAGGGAGCTTTGTGCCAGTGGCTGCAGGAAGCTAAGAGGGTGTGATCCACTATCGTGTTCCTCTGCCAGGCATTGTCACCAAGCACTGCAGTGACCTGCCTGTTTGCTGGAACGGGCTGTGAGCCACCAGATGGGGAAAGATAAGCCCAAGGGCCTTGATATTTCTTTGTGCAGAGTCATAAAGCACATCCCACCTTATTATCTCTTTGCTAATGCATGAGGCAGGGATTGGGTCTACACTGCATGCAAAGTGGAGGCTAAAAGCGACTAGGAGCCAGGTTTAGAGCAAGAATCTGTGCTTTGTTTGCACAAAGGTAAAGCAAATAGTCACAGATGTTATGCTCCTTCCAGGCAAATAGCATGCTGCCTCTGAGACTCTCCCCCAGAGCCCTGCATCAGCCTAGGCAGGGAGCGAAAGTGATAACAGACACCATCTCTTCCCAAACAGTTGCTTATATCTTCTCCAGCAGTGCTACAAACTCATTTTTTTCCCCCGCAAAGGATTCATATCTTAAAACAGCTCAGACACTATGAATGTATTCAGACTATTCTGCTTTCAACAGACAGGAAGGAACACTTGCCACAGAATTTTGGTGGTGATTCAAAGGTTGAGGACACGGGTTGGTGGCACCACCATGACATTCCTGCTCTCCAAATGGATTTGTAAAAATTGAAGACAGATTTGTGAGTTTAATCACAGAGTTCAAGCTTAGTTGCTTAAAAGTCTACGTGGAGGTAAGGTCAGACATATACTCCTTATGGTGTACCTGGCTTTCTTTCTGAGGCATTACCAGCAAATAACTTCATCTTTGCAGCTGGACCTGACTGAGCTGGGGTGACAGAACTCGTCTAAGGCTCCTTTTGGAATACAGGACAGACATGGACAACAGCTCTTAAGCACATGCACAATTTTCAGTGCATCTTAAGTGCGTGAAGGCACTCAGTCAATGGGATTTGATGGTTAGAAATAAAGTCAGTAAGTAGACTCAGATAGGAAATAAATATGAAAAAAAGCAAGATTTCTGCTGCTTGGGAGTTCAGCCAGTCTCTCTAGTTGGATCAAAGACTCACGTTCATTTCCAAGGTCTTTCTCTGGAAGACCTTACAGGTACCCTACCTGCAGGTGTGCCCATAGAGAGTCATTCACAGCAGACAGAGGGCAGGGGTATGTCCCAAGAACATAGAAAGGATTTCTGACTTTGCTGCTATTGCAGGGAAATGAGATTTCCTATTTTCATAGGTATTTGACAAAAAACCTGGCTAAATGTAGGAGCTCTCCATAAGAACAGGGAAGCAGTGTCCAATGGTTATCAGCGGACAGTCTGCATTGAATGGTGGAAAATCATAGTGTCAAATGAGTGTTATAAATTCACTTGGGCAAATACTTTGTCTCAGAAGCTATACTCAGAAAATATACCAGCAGTCAAAATCAAAATACTCATATTAATTGAATAAAATTTATTATTTCTTTCCCCTTCACAGAAATAGGAAAGCAAACAAAAAATCAAGTCAAGCTGAATCATCACTTTGGGTTTGTCTTAAATTTAAACACTTCATGTTAGAATTATACCTGAAAATCCATAAGAAAGGTCAACTCAAAGCACAGACAGTTTTGCAATTTAACATTTCAAACTTTCAAATTGGAAAGGAATCAAAAGAATATATTTTTTAAACACCTCCAATTTTATTTTATTTTTTAAGAGAATTTCTCTGTGTAGTTCA
>JANIJG010001263.1:0-14507 GCA_024611175.1 Megaceryle torquata | reverse complement strand
CTGATATCATCATCAGATATTCCTTAATGCTGTTATAATGATGATGATATTGCACAGCAAAGCTTCCCTGAAAAGTGAGAGTGTCTGATTGAAACTGCTGCAGGAAAAGGTCACAGAGGCAGCTGCTTTCTCTATTGCCACAAAACTGTGCACGACTCTTTATATGTCACTAACTGAGCTACATTATGGTGCCTTTGCCTCAGTATTTACTGGTAATTCTCTCAAACTTCCCAGATCTTCCTGCCTTATGTGAGGGGAAGAGAGATACCACTCAGAGCAGAGGAGGATTAAGTTAGAGACTATGAGCCAGCCATTTACAAGTCCAAGAGACAGGGGAGAACATGTTCAAGGGGAGTGATGGAGCTGGCCAAGGTCATTGTGAGGTACTTTGAATGACTCTGGTAACTCCATCATTTTCCTGGTGGAAAAAGACAAACATCACACTTAGCTTCAATGGCACAAGTAAAAGGATGCAAGAAACTTGAATCTGGTCAGCTTTTTTTCAGTCCTTGTGAAAATAATGGAACTTGTTGCATTGTCATTTCCAGGCACTTGAAGGACAAGAACGTGTCTGTGAACATTCAGCATGCTCTACTTTGCTTGGACAACTTCTTTGACTTCTGTAATCAGGTGATTTGCTCTACAGACAGGCAGGACCATCTAATGCTGTTTACCTCTACTTAAGCTGCACTTTTGACGTGGTCCCACATAGTGTCTTTATATACAAATTTTAGAGATGTGGACTAGATGGGTAGACTATGAGGCCAATGCAGGAGATGGACTTTGCTCAGATAAGAAATGCCTCAAAGATGAACAGTGACATGACAAGAAAGAAGTAAAACGTTCCAGAAAAGGAAATTCTGGCTGTATTTGAGGTGCAATTCTTCACCATAGGCATGACTGACTGTTGCAACAACTGTAGAATCTCCATCTTAGAGACATTCAAGGTCTGACTAGATAAGATCTTGCACAACCAAATCTAACTTTTCATTTAACCTTACTTTCATCATAAAGTTAGAGTGGAGACCTCAGAGCTCCTTTCCAGGCTGTGATTGACTGATGGTCCATAGATAGGCTTTATCCATGACTGTAGAGTCCAGTGCTTTTTCTGCTCCCTACTAGAGGCATAAAAATGGTTTATAAAAATGCTATGCAAAGAATAACATGATATAAGAGGAATCACAGGGGTTTATTTCCTTGTTCCCCAAGTGAATTCCAGCAGCTGCCAAAGACAACCTACACTGTACTGTGATAGTTAATATTATGCAAATACGTGCAAGAGAGTAAAAACTAAGAGCCATTAATGAAACTCTGTCCAAAAGTGGCTTAACTTAGTCAAAGGGGGGAAGCTTTTGAAAACTGTAAGAAATGGCAAAAGGTGCAAAATGCCTATAGATGGCACAGAGAACACTTTGAAGGCAACAAACTGGAGACTCAGATATAAATACATATCATGTATTAAAAAAGATTCTGAAAAAGACTAGACCTAGGTAAATAAGTCAAGCAGTTAGTAAAAGACTGAAAATAATTGAAGCAGAAGACAATCCACAGAAATATTTAATTGAGAAATGAGGAACAGAAAATTGCTTAATGTCTGGAATTGTTATATAAAACATCAATAAAGCAAGACAAAAAGATTTTGAGAACCATTTTACTAAAGAAATGACATAGTAATAAAGCCTTCCTCAAACTTATTGGAGCAAGAATCTGCATGGGACTCTATGAGACTTAGATATAACTGGAGTAAAAGAGATGTGCAAGGAAGACACGGTCACTGTGTACAGCAGAAATGCTTGATGAATTGTCCCAGCCATGTTAACTATGGATTAGTTTAAGATGGTTCTTATGTCAGCATTTATCTCAGGGAGGAAGAGGGAGCACATCAATAAAAGGAATGACTCTTAAGAGAAGGGTTAGTAAAATAAATTATAAAAAAACAAATATCAATGAGAAGAAAGGAAATATGATTCAAGAGTTCTGGGGGAATGAAGATATGAAACTACTGTATTGTAATTGTGGTATGCAACTTATCACTTCAATCAGACTTAGCTGCAGGGGAATACAAAATAACAATTGTGTTGTGAATTTTTGAGAAGGGCACCATGAAGGATCTGGGAAGCTGGGGTTCAGTAATGCTGGCATATGCATTAAACTCACTGGTAGGGTCTAAAAGGAGGAAAAGCATTCATAGTCTCAGGTCTAAATGACACATACTGAGGAAGAGGCAACATTGGTCTTAGAGAAATTATTCACCCCAGACCAAACTGTTTTGAAGGACATTGTGAACATGTGATAGAATGATCCAGCTGGTGTAGTGAAATGGATGAGTTCTTGGGAAGGTCTTTCAACAGAGGACTTAACAAAAAATGAAATTGTTGTGGGATGGATTACTCTTGTGGATTATTAATTGATTAAAAGAAGAAGAAGACAAAAAAACTTGCTTCATTTTGGTAATGGAAAATATTGCCAGGAGAGTCCTGCAGTGGTTTCCACTGGGAGCTGTGTTCTTGAGAACATTTGTAAATTATTTGGAAAAGACTGACAATAAAGGAGTGATAAAAATTTGCTGATGACACAGAATTATTCATGGTAATTGGAACTAATATTCCCATCAGGAGTTGTAGGAGCATATCAAACTTTTGATACACAGGGCAACACAGAGGCAGGTGAAGCTGAGTGTTAGTAAATGCAAAGTAATGCATATGTGGGAAAAGCAGCCCTAAACATTTATACACAGTGATGGTCTCTAGAGTAGCTATTTCCACTCAGAAAAGAGATCTGAGCATCAGAGCTCAGGGGAACTGAATGTTAGGATTTACTGGAAGGGAATAATGAACAAACCAGAAAGTAACAGCATAGAGATGCTTAAATGCACAGTGTATCCACATGTTTTGTACTGTATCATTTCAGAACTCTGAACAGTGGATGAAGAATGAAGAAGGTGAGTAGGAAAAGATTACTCACTACTATTCATAACACAGGAACTAGGAAGCATCAAGCAAAATGGCCAGGAGTCAGACTGGAAGACAAATCAAAGGAAATACTTCATCACACATGCTCATATTAATGCAATTCCTTCTTTCTGAGTCACTAGGGTGGGATTCATCTGACTTAGCTTTGAGAGCAGATTCACCCCACTTGATTCACCCCATCTTTTGTGCTGGAGGCCACTTCTCAGCTGGGGACTGAGGCTCCAGATATAGTCAAGAGATATCCAGGATTGGGAGCCATGTGATTCATCTTACCCACTACAGACATTTCTGTTAGCAGAGGATGTGTCATGGTTTGTTGTCCACTGACTGTATTGGCCAGCTCTCTGGTGTGTACATAAGAACCATGGTATTATAAAATGCTTTGGGTTGGAAGAGACCTTTAAAGGCTATTTAGTTCCAAAGCCCCTGCACTGAGCAGGGACATCTTCAGCTAGATCAGGTTGCTCAGAACTCCATCCAACCTCACCTGGAATTGTTCCAGGAGATGGGTCATTGACCACCTCTCTGGGCAACCTGGGCCAGGGTCTCACCACCTACAGTGAAAAAAATTTCTTCCTTCTTTCCAGTTTAAATTTCCCCTCTTTTAGTTTAAAACTACCACCCCTTGTCCTGTCACAACAGGCCCTGCTAAAAAGTCTGTCCCCATTTTCAGACCCCCTTGAAAGGCCACCAGAAGGTCTCCCCAGAGCCTTCTTCTGCAGCTGAACAACCCCAACTGTATCAGCCTGGCCTCTGCGCAGGGGCATTCCAGCTCTTAGATCATTTTTGTGGACTCCTCTGGCCCTGCTCCCACAGGTTTATGCCTTTCTGGTGCTGAGGACTAAATATCTGGACACAGCATTGCAGGGGGTCTCATCAGAGTGGAGAAGCAGAATCACCTCCCTTGACTTGCTGGCTATGCTTGTTTTTATGCAGCCCAAGATCTCGTTGACTTTGTGGGATGCAAGTACACATTGCCAGTTCATGTCCAATTTTATTTCCACCAGTACCCTCAAGTGCTTCTCTACATTGGTGAAAGGGACCCTAGTGTGACTAGTTCAGTTGTAGATTCATTGTGGATGCCAGCCTTTAGGCAGCTGAGCCTCAGTAAGTGTTGAAACAGAACTCAGACACTTGGGGTAGGTGCTCCAAGTGAAGGATAAAAGACAGACAGAAGTCCCATTCCCCAGTGACAGCCAAAATGAGAGGCATGTCCAACATCCTCAAGCTTCTAGGAAAAAAACCAAAGCTTAAAAATGCTGCCACTTCTCCTTTGGTTTTATTTTTTTTTTCTGTTTCTTTTCAGCAGGTTGACCTTAAAGGGCAACATGCTCCGCTCTGTCTGGTTTACAGGCAGATAACAGCCACATCCTGACTCTGGGGGGATGAAGGGGAAGATAAGTTGCTTTCATGAACGTGTCTGGGAAAAGGATAAATTATCTCCTTTCTGGGCTCTTTGTTGCTCCTTGCCCAATTCAGGGCTGTATCTCTGGCAGAGCAAACACATACTTGTAGCAGAATGAAGTGGTGTAAATCACAGCAGGCCATTGCTCTTCTGACTGGACTGCACACTCTGGACTCATGGCAAACATCAACAGAAAATGGATGGAGGTGGGAAACACAGAAAAAAGAGTTGGTGGCTTTCTGATGCTTTTGATATTGATAGTAGAAAGGGAGGTGAATAATTATGCTCATAGAACAGAAGTGTCAATGAGATAAGGAAACCTGGTACTTGTGCAAACAGGTGTCCTTCCTAAAAATCACATCTGCCTATTTTTGTCATGTGCCAGTCCTTCCCTTCCTCCAGCTTTTGATTCTGTCAGCCAGAGTAGGCAGGAGAAAGAGCAGTAGGCTGCCAGGAAACCTACCTCTACCGATGATCTACTCTCTTACCCCTGGGTGTGTTGTTGCTTTCTTTTTAATCCTTCTGTCTTCTCATGAATGAACAATATTTTTTCTTAGTTTCTAAAGCTTTCTGGGGATGAGATTTGCTTTTATTTTGCTTTCATATTCAATGAAACATACTCTCTTGGGCTACTACACACTCCAGCCTTATGAACAGTGTTAGTTAGACAACAAATACATAGTAAAGTATCAAAGCCCGGTTCGAATGGCTCCCAGACTCACTCAGCCTGAAACCTAAATCTTCTTTTCCCAGAGCCTCTTTGTCACCTCCCCTGTATCTGGGTGACGCAGAGGATCATTAGCTTCTGTAAGTCAGAGCTCAGCAGTCTGTTATCAACAGAAGGCATGCTAGCTTTGTACTCTTCGCCGTCTCGATTTCTTCTGTTCCCACATACCCACAGTGCTGAGAGATTATTGATCAAGATCAGTCGCTGCGGTTTTGTACGTGCAGTTGTGTTGGCACAGATTGTATCTAAAGTAGACGAGCTCTCAGCAGTCTGTTGAGATGCCTTAACCCAGACCATGTGGCTGTGCATGTTAGCAACGGTGCTAACCCAGGCAGTGCAGGCTGAATTAAAATGGACAATGTCTTTTTCTTAGTGCTGTGTATCCTACCCATCAGGTGTGCATAGTAAATACTACTGCATGTCCATCTCAGATGAGCTTCCTTGCTCGAAGGAATCCTCCAGATGTCTTAGGCTGACAGGGTCTAAAGTGACTGAGGGACCATGGATTAGAAATCTATAATCCATCAGCTGAGCCCCCGGTTACTGCTCATATGAGTGACCTGAGCCAGCCTTGCCACAGATGTAGTACATACAGGATGATGTGCTTTGGTGCTTCATAGAATAAATCATAGAATAATTTAGGTTGGAAAAGACCTTTAAGATTATTGAGCCAAGCTGTTAACCTAGCACTGCCATGTCCACCACTGAACCATGTCCCTCAGCACTACATCTACATGTCTTTTAAACCCCTCTAGGGACGGTGACCCCACCACTGTCCTGGGCAGTCTGTGCCAGGGCTTGACAACCCTTTCAGTGAAGAAATTGTTCCTAAAGTCCAATCTAAACCTCCCTTGGTGGAACCTGAGGCCATTTCTTCTTCTCCTATCACTTGTTCCTTGTGAGAAGAGGCCAACGCCCACTTGGGTTGCGAGCAAGAAGGTCTTCCCCAAACCTCCTTTTCTCCAGGCTAAACAACCCCAGTTCCCTTGAATGCTCCTCACAAGACTTGTTCTATGGACCCTTCACCAGCTTTGTTGCCCTTCTTTGGACAGACTCCAGCTCCTCAGTGTCTTTCTTATAGTGAGGGTCCCATGTGTTAAGACCACAAATGTTTGTGAGTTCTTGCAAATCAGGTGATGGGTTAATGAAAAAGGTTTTACTCATTTATAACATCAGAGCTTGTAATAGCGACTCCACCCTTCCTGGTATTTTTTTTATTGAAAATGATTTCCTCCAAGAATAAAGCATTCCTGAACACAGGTCCTCCCAGTAGCCCTGGGAAGGATGTGTCCCTGTTAAAGCAGATGGTGATTCACCCTAGTAAAGGTTCTTTTTCATCTACATAGATCTCTCTTAGCCTTAAGAGTGCTTTTAACCAAATCCTGACAAAATGCCAACTGAGAGTAGAGGAATTGATATCAGTGGGCTTGTGGCTTGACCTCCCCAACCCTTCTGCTGAACAAGTACGTTTATAACATCAAAAAGGATTTTTTAAAAAAAATTAAAATATTTAAAAGTGAAAAAATATTCTGCCTTGTTCTCCCTGATAGGTTTCTTGAAGGGCTGCACTAAAAGAAACTTGTAAGTTCTTCTTAGGAGGAAAATGAATTTTTAATTGCAGCAGGATGGTGGCAAAGGGTTTGCTTTCACTAACTTCAGACTCCTCTATCTGATCTGGTCATCTCTGCTGCCTTAATATATAAAGGAGCAGAACTGACACTTTCAGGGATTGTTTACCCACACAGGTTTGGCCACCTGTTGTAGTATGAGATGAATTCTGGAGCTGCCCATTTTGGTCAGTGCAGGGAGCTTAGATGATTGCCTTGCTGGCCAAGTAAAATCCAATTTTAGGTTATAAAGAGTTTTAAGGACAGTACTGGGAGAAGTAGATTGGTGAGGTACAAGACATTTTGCTCTTGGCTCAAGTTTTGGTAGGAGTCATCTCAAGAGATCACACAATGCTGAGATGAACCACACAGACAGTCTCTGCTCCCTGTGGCATGATTAACTCTAGAGGTTGCTTAGAAAACAGAAGAACTGACAAGGGGATGAGCTTCCTGAACAAGGGACACCTTGAATTAGCATATTATGTACAAAGGCAGCAAAGACTGACATGCAAGGTCCCCACTTCTTTTGATGGTGATCTTGATGTTTACCAATGGCCAGCAGGAGAAACACACCACCAGGAGCCAGTGACTTTAGAATAAAGGACAACACATTACCTCCTAAAAATACAAAGTGGAGGTCTACTGATATGTTTTATTTCTGAGGCATATTTTCACTCTCGCAAATGGGAACTAAAAGGTCTTCCCTGGAAAGAGTTTGGGAAATTTCTATGAGCTTTCTCATTGGGTTTTCCCAGGAACTGCTGCCTGATTTGCCTAGCATAGATATTTTTTCAAGAGCAGATGCTGACAGCTTTGCCTGCACTTAGAAGAATAGACTTTGTCTAAACAGCTGTGGAATTAGGCTTAAACATGCAAACCCCCATGCTCTCTTTGCTTTTTGTCTAACAGCTATTGTTGGCTTGATGGCAATTCAGATTCAAATGTTCTCTTAAGAAGATATTGGAGGAGTGGAGGGCACTCAGCTCAGTCCACATCTGGCCTAGCAAGAGTATGCACATCCTGAGCAGAATGATGAACTCATTGCAGCAAGCGATAATATCTCTGCTGAGCTCTTCTAAACTGCCACTGAGAGGTATTTATGAGGGTATCCATCCAACTCAGAAAGAATTTTATCTGCCAGATAAACAATCTTGCTGGGGTACCATCCTCTGGTACAAGAAAAAAGTGGCATCTTGGCAATGACACCTCAGTCAGCACTGAGTTATGAGCAGGGGCAGAGAAGCTGAGCTATTCACAGAATGGAGTTGGCATTGGGTAGGGGTTGGAAAGGCCCTCTGGAGATCATCTAGTCTGAACCACCCAGAGCAGGTTGCCCAGGTTTGTGTTCAGGTGGGTTTGGAATCTCTCCAGAGAAGGAGATTCCACAACCTCTCTGGGCAGCCAGTTCCAGGGCTCCATCCCCTCACAGTAAAGAATGTTTTTCTTATGTTTAGGTGGAACTTCCTGTTCTAATTCATTACTGCTGCCCCTTGTCCTGTCACTGGGCACCACGGAAAAGAGTCTGGCCCCATCCTCTTGATCCCCACCCTTTAGGTAATGATAAGTATTGAGAAGATCCCCACTCAGTCTTCTCTTCTCCAGGCTGTATCTGCAGCTGACTAATTGACCCAGAAGAAAATTCCAAGACAGTTTTAAATATCTGTGGGTTTGCACACAAGGGTGCAGGACACATGTGTGCATGTAGACCACTCTGAATGACCTGAAGGTTCCCTGCAATTTGGGAACTGATGAGCTAAGCCCTTTCCATGTCCTCAGTCCCTGGAACATCCATGCAGCTGCCAAAGAAAATCAATGGAAATAGCCAATTGGTGGAGCCAGATTTCTGCTTGAAATTAATTTTTGCCACTGGGACTTGAGGCTGGAAAGTCTTTAAGTGTTCAGTGTGTCATGTTCATGGTGAAACGGTCTTCAGAAGTGTCCACGTTGTCAGAGTCTGACTCTATTCCCTCTGGGTATTTGTTCTTTAACCAGTCCCCTTGATCAGAAACATTCTGCCTGGGAGCTCTCAGTCATCTTCTGATCTTCTTTGTCCCACTGGAGGAGGAGGTGTTATCCATAAGGTGGAGTTTGGCCTTAATGTAACAGGGATGGAATCCACTTTTTCCTTTGAAAATTATGACTGCCTTTCAAATTGGCATTGGAAATGGACTGTCCCTGTCTTCAAAAAACTGAGAGGATCCCTTATCAAATATCTTCAAAAGCTGTGAAAGGAAGACTGGGAAATGCCAGCCAATTTCCTCTGTTTTTGTAGCAACTTCTTTATGGTTTTTTTCTAGTTTGACTTTGGAAAAGCAGTTGGCTTGAATTAATATGCAGTGCATTTGGGTTTTGCTGTTCGTGTGCATGTGCACTTTATCTGATTCCCAGGGGTTGCCTCCGACCTGCTTTCTCAGAAAGGGTTGAATTGTTTATTGATCTTTGCTATTGTCCTGCATTAGTGTGCTCGTCTGATGCAAATTCTCATTTCTCACTTTGCTGCAAATGAGTGCTCAATTAGAAAAGAAAAAAAACAAACCCTCCCCTTGAATTGCCAATTTTGAAGAAAAGCAACAGAACTGCCTCAGAACTGAAGAGAAATCCGAGAACAGAGGTGGCAGAACAGGGCAGGGTTTACCTAGAGGGGTGATGGAGGAAAGAAGCTGTGTATCTCAACTCACGTCTATGTTATGTTGTAAGGGAGGGGTGGTAGGAATATTGCCTCATCCTGACCATTACATTATGTCAACCTTCAGTTCAAACTGGTTGGCTTATTGTACTTGCAGGGAGGGGAGAATGAGTCTGGTAGAGCATGGGACTCTGTGCACCCTTCTCACATATATCTGCATCTCAGAGTGACAGTGGAGGTGTCTCTAACTTGGTGGCTCCAATCCTTTTCTTGGTGCTATAACTTCTCCAGAGGGGATCACCAAGGATGGGCAAGATCAGGCTTTCCAGAGGAAAGAAGGAAGCAACAGATAACCAAACCTTCCTGTCCTCAACAGCACACTCTTCTTGCCAAGTCTTGGGGAAGAGGTTGTGTCACTTACAAGTCCCTTCTGACCCAAGGATCAGCTGCATCCTGGGGAAGACTGAGAGGTGGGAGGCCAGATCTTCTTGCTGGCCTAACTAATGGGGTGTTACATAGCAAAAGAGAAATGCAGCTGGTAGGTGTGGGTACATGTCTCTTCACCACCTCATGGCAGAGAAACAAAACCTGAAGAATGTAGATGTTGGAGGCTGGGTTCATCCTCTAGGAGACATTGATGGGACAACAAGATGTTGGTATGAGTCTTTGCATAGCAAGACCTGAAAACCTGACTGTCTAGTCACTAAAAGAGCTGAATAATAGATGAGACAACAGACTATATAAATGGGAATGAAAGAGTGGAGAGAGGGGAGGGAACGGGGAGTAAAGAAAGAGGTGCTAGAAATACCTCTGATGATAGGACAAGAGGAAGTGGCTTCAGGTTGCACCAGGTTTAGGTTGGATATGATGAGCAATTTCTTCACTGAAAGTGTTGTCAAGCCCTGGAACAGGCTGCCCAGGAAAGTGCTTGAATCACCACCGCTGGATGTGTTTAAAAGTTGTGTAGATGTGGTGTTTAGGGACATGGTTTAGCAGTGGACTTGGTAGAGCTATGGTAATGATTTGACTTGATGATCTTAAAGGTCTTTTCCAGCATAAATGAGTCTATGATTCTATGAAACAATTGCTTTTCAGCATCTATGAGTCCTAGAGGTCTTCCACTACCCAATGAGAGTGTGGAGGGATCATTTCTTCTCTTATCACAGCCCTTCCCCCACATTGTTAGTTCTCAAATGGATAAATTTTCCATCTTTTTGCCATTTCTCCTAATTCAGGTTGCTATGCATGGAGATTCCACCAACCACAGCTGACCAGAAGGGTTACTGCCCCTTAGCCTTTGCCTGCGATTTTTGGGCCAACCAATCCTATGGATGGCACTGTAGTGATATCAGGCCTTCAGAATGGTGCATCAAAGTGACATAGAAAGGAGTGTTTCCCACTCACCAACCTCATCCCACAGTCTTTCCCAATAGTTTCTTCATCCAGGACCAGGTGTCCCTGTGACATTGTTAGGGTGAGCTACTCTTCTTTGTATTTTGTGTTATCATCCATTCTGGGGATGAAATAGAAGTCCTAACCACTCAGAAACCTCAAGTAGAAGTCCTCAGACTAGTCTGATGGTTGGGGTGGTGGTTGGGGGCTCCCTCATTCACATACATGCTCATAGGTACACACTCATATCAGTGGAGTGTATTTCATAGAACCATAGAACATTCTTGGTTGGAAGGGACCTTTCAGGGTTACCTAGTCCAAACATCCCCTGCAGTGAACAGGGCCATCTGCAACTAGAGCAGGTTGCTCAGAGCCCTGGCCAACCTCACCTGGAATGGTTCCAGGGATGGGGCATCAGCCACCTGTCTGGGCAACCTGGGCCAGGGTCTCCCCACCCTCACTGCAAAAAAATTTCTTCCTTCTCTCCAGTCTGAATCCCCCCTCCATCAGTTTAAAAACCATCAACCTATGACCTGTCTCAAGAGGCCCTGCTGAAAATACTGTCCCTATCTTTTCACACAACCACATCACCACAGCCACAGCGTTACCTTCAGTATTTTTTTTACTTTTCTTTTTTTTTCTTTTTCTTTTTTTCTTTTTTTTTTCCCAGAAATCATCTCCCTGGAACATTCAGTTGGAGGATTGTCACAGTTTAGGGTCAGGGCAGCCCCTTAGACCTATAACAGATGCTCTCTCTAATCCCCAAAGGGGAAAAGAAAGGGAATAAGGGAGAGAGACTTAGCAATTAGATAAGGAAACTAGAACAGCTTGAATGAAAATAACAATAATAAAATGGAATATATACAGGTATATACAAAACCAGAATCAAACCCAACCCTCCCACACCCTCAATGGCAATTAATCGCCATCACAACTGATGCTGTGGCACTGGGGACATCCCAGGCTGGACTCAACAGCAGACAGGAACTGGATTTGGGAATACATGGATTGGGATTGAAGGCAGAATCAACAGAGTCCTCCTCAGATGCCAGCTGTTGAAGAAGAGGCTTGACCCTCATGATCCCTCAGCTTTTATACTGAATATGATGCATGTAGGATGGAATCCCTTGTTGGTCAGTTTGGGGTCACCTGTCCTGCCCAATCCTCCCCACCAGTGCCACCTTTTATTTTCTGCACCCCCAAGGTAACCTTGGTCTGCACATCAGTCCTTGGCAGTCACTCTAAACATGGAGCGTTGTCACTGCTGGAAGTGGAGACTGTCTGCAAAAATCTGCTGTTAACTTCAGAAAGGGCAGTGACTTAGAAAAGACTGAGCTGGAAAATTAAATCACTGACCATAATTAGTCCTATTCTAACTCAAACCAGGACATTCCACCCCTTATTCCATACCATTTATATCACACCCATCTCTTTGTTATCATTTCTGTCTATAGGAAAGTTCATTTAATTCATGGCCGTGGTTCTCTATCTATCTTAGAAGTCTCTAAGGGCAGGAAAGGTGTTATGGAATTCATTGCAGTTTGTGCCCATGGGTTACAGGTTCACCTCAGGAGGTTACTAGATGCCACTCAATGAATCTAGCTCCTGTCATCACCACTGTGTTTTCCTAAAAGACGCTTACTGAATACTGTTAATATTATGCAGTTAACATTAAACAGATCTAAATTGAGTATTCTTACCCAGAATTAAATTCCCTTGAGGTACACATTGTACTTCACCATCTTTCATCATCACCCACCAAGTACTTCCAGGTTCTTGAGTGAAAACAATCCTACGAGTGGGTTTGCCTTCACTTGAAGCAGGAAATCCCCACACAATTTTCCCCAGCAGATTCTTTTCATACACCCCATGGACTTTATCCCCTTCTACTGTGTGTAAAGGGGTCTGAATGAGCAGGACTGGCTCAACTGATGCATCTTCTGGTGCTAACTAACCAGGTGGCCAGGATCACCTCTCCTGGCCACTCCTCCCTGCAGGTGCAGCTTTTTACATTCTGCACCCCTCAATGCAATACACAAGATTCAGCAGTGACTTTGGTCTGGACATCAGTCCCTGGCAGTCACTCCAGACACGGAGCGTTGTCACGGCTGGAAGCAGAGACTGTCTGCAAAATTCTGCCACTGACTTCAGGAAGTGCAGTGACTTAGAAGGGACTGAGGTGTAAAGTGAAATCCCTGACCAGAATTAGTTCTGTTCTAACTCAAACCAGGAAAAGGATTCAGCCTTTTTGGTGAAAACAAAATTTTTAAAAATTTTTTGTTTTCCCCTTCAGAGGCTTTTGTAAATCAAGCAAAAAAAAAACAAAAACAGAGGAAAAAAACAAAAAACCACTGTAACAAAACACTTTCACCAACAAAACAAACAAACAAAAATTTGGTTACTTTCAAAAACGTCCATACAAGGAAAACGTTGCTTAAAACACTGGTTTACTTCTGGCAAAATTTTAGGAAGAAGAAAAAAACAACTCCCTTATCAGTGCTGCCCAAAGCTATAAATACAAGAGGTTGAAAGCCCACAGAAAACCTTTGGAGATAAAGGTCACCCAGACCCCCCATGAAGGGAATCACATTTCAAGTGGGTATAAGATGTATGGTGCTCTTCCAAGGCCTTAGTAAATGTCTTTTTTCAGTCAGCTCCAGTGCTGACGCTGTTCTCTGCAGACTACTTATGATTTTCTACCAGCATTCCCATCCAACTCTTAAACTCCAAACTTCAATTGCATTTCTTGAGACTGGTAATGAAGGAACCATTTAACTTTGTTGGGAAAAAACTCTCTGCAGAGGATAAGAGCTGGGTCTGTTTATGGACACTTCAGGAGCTGTGAACCAGCACCAACTCATACCTGCTAACCTTGTGAGAATGCATGTGTAAGGGATGGTTTATTTGCTTTCCTTGCAGCCATTTCAAGGACATCTTTTTGATCTCCAACACAACAGCACTGGCCTTCTGGTACCACAGGCTGAGCAATGCTGCTTTGCTAGATCAGTGGTAACCCTTTTGTGTGGTGAAGTGCAGAAAAAGGGCTAGTTCAGTAAGAGATGCATGGAGGAAAATACAGGTGGGGGTAGATCCTGGGGTCTTGATGAGACACAGGGTTTGTAAGGAGCAAAGATGTTAAAGATAGCAGCTGAGAGAAGGAATTACCAGCAAAATAGCTGAGTGTTGCATCTCTTGAGGTGCTGAACCTAGTCTAAAGAAGGGCAATGAAGCTGGTAAAGGGTCTAGAGAACAAGGGTTGTCAGGAGTGGTTAAGGCAACTGGGGTTATTCAGCCTGGAGATAAGAAGGCCCAGGGAAGAACTTCTCACTCTCTCAACTACCTGTAAGAGGGTTTTAGTGAGGTGAGGGTCGGTCTGTTCTCACGTGACCAACGATAGTATGAGAGGAAATGGCCTCAAGTTGCACCAGGGGAGGTTTATGTTTGGACATTAGAATCATAGAATGGGTAGGAGTTGGAAAGGATCTCTGGAGATCATCGAGACAAACTCCCTTGCCAAAGTAGGATCACCCAGGGAAGGCCACACAAGAACATATCCAGGTTGGATTTGAAAGTCTCTAGAGAAGGACGAAGAAACAAACAAAACACTACGTACCTGAGTTAATGTCGCATAGACCTACACAGATCTGTGGCAATAGAGAAAGCAGCTGCTTCTGTGACCTTTTCCTGCAGTAGTTTCAATCAGACACTCTCACTTTTCAGGATAGCTTTGCTGTGCAATATCATCATCATAAGAACATGATGATGATGATGATATCAA
>JANIJG010001262.1:21308-64785 GCA_024611175.1 Megaceryle torquata | reverse complement strand
GCCTTTGTAAACAGGCCCTCTCCAGTCTTTTTATAAGCTCCCTTCAGGTACTGGAAGGTGGCTATTAGGTCTCCCCTCAACCTTCTCTTCTCCAGGGTGAACAATCCCAGCTCCCTCAGCCTGTCCTCATAGGAGAGGTGCTCCAGCCCCTTGAGCATCTTTGTGGCTCTCCTCTGGACCTGCTCCATCAGGTCCATGTCCTTCCCATGCTGAGGGCTCCAGAGCTGGCCGCAGTATTCCAGGTGAGGTCTGACCAGAGCAGAGTAGAGTGGCAGAATCACCTCTCTTGATCTGGTATGGAATGATTTTTTGACTGATGGGGGGACTGGCAGGCTGGCAAGTATTGCTCCCATGTCTTTTTGTGCTGTTGGCTCATTGGAGATTATTAGGACATGGTTGGGGCTTAATGAAAGGAGTGATTATGTTTCATTATTTTTCATAGACTTCTGTCACGAAGCTATGTAATGACTAAGTGAATTTATGCATGGTTCTACCCCTTCACTCTCTTAAACCTGGAGACTGGTTTTAGCAAAGTCAGATACATGAGTAGAGAGGTCTCAGGGGCAGGTGAGGTTCCTACAGATTTTGGGAATGTAGGTGTTGGCTGCTTGTCCTAGAGTTTAGCTTTTGCCTCTGCTGTTCTTTCAGGCTGGCCACCACTCCCTAGGGATCCTGATCCATACCTGAGGCTTCAGCATACAGTGATTCATCTGCTGGACAAAACTGGCCATGGCCTGAAGTCTTCATCCCGTCCCAGTCAGAACTCTTTGTCACCAGACTTGGCTGCGCTCAGCTGCACAGCTGAACAGGACACTGGGCATGTCACCATGGTTTCTGTATCCAGGGGCAGAGTGGCAAGTAGCAAGCATAGCACTGTGTTAGACCCAACGACCATGCTGGTCTGTGAGAGATGACTCACATCCTATTCATCAGTTCAGTATCAACCAGATCAGCAGCCACGCTGCTGAGCTCCTCCTTGTTTCTGTTGCAGTTACTGCACCATTTCTTCCAGTGCTCACAGAACTATTTGCATTACTATTATTAGTGCATAGGGATATATGTCAAATCAGTCACTTTTGTAGAGCCAAGATATATAAATACTTCCATTTTCTGCCATCCTTAAGGTTAGGTTAGAGGTGAACCATGAATGGACAGTTTGTTGTAGGATTAGAGACACCATTTGGCAATAGCATTTTCTATTTCTAGCAATATACTGAGAGAGAGATTTAAAAATAATAGGATAAAATAGGATAACTGTCACTGACAGCTTTCAGAGAACTTTTAGGCTGTGCTCAGGGATAAAAGTTAACAATGTTAGAAATACTTATTTTTACTGATATGACCAGTTCACATGTAGGCATTAGACTTCCTACTAATTTATTGTTCAAATTTGAATTTAAGATAATACAGACAAGCACAGTAGAACAACTCTGGATTGTTTTAAAACTCTGCAAAGAAAGTATAAATTAGCTTAAAAAGTATACTGCTGAATGGTAATTACTTTGTATGCATAATATTAAGACAATGGAGAGTCAAGTTGGTGATGTCTGAGATGGAGAGTGAACACTAGCTTTGCAAGCAGCTGGCATGAATAGATGTTCTACTAGTGAGCTTCAGGTCATATGATCCAGAAAGTGGAAATACTCTTGGATATTGCTGTGTCAACTCAGCTGTTACCTGTTCTCTGCAACTAATTTGGTATCTAGAACCTAATGTCATGGTCCCATTTTGTCACTTTGTTGGATGTTAGATATGAAATGTTCTCATTTATATGTAGAAAAAAAAGAGAAACAATTTTAAGTTTTATACTTGCAAGGATGCAGAGAGCAGTCTATCTGTGGACAAAGGTAGGTCATCCGTTAAGAAACATGACAGTTTGAATTCTGAAAATACTATCAGAACAATACTATGATGACACAGTAGGAGGAACTGTGTGAATGAATGCAACTCTATGATGCAATAAACATAAATGGTAAATACATATTTATTACTGCATTGCCTATATCATAGTGCCATGAAAGAAGTAATTTTTTTTTAAATGTTACCTACAAAATGAGTCAAGCCTAATGTAAGCAAATGGACAGTATCTTTTGCTTAATTTGACTAGTATTTGCATATAGTTGGACAATGTTTGAGTATGGTATTTAAAGAAAAGGGTAAAAAACAGCAGGAACAGGATGTTGCACTGTACTAAATAAGACACTGCTGTCAAGAGAAGCACATGGGATCTAGTCCCTGCTACCTAGATTATTTAGTGCTGGTTTTGCTTTGTTTTCTGATTGATGGCATAATGTCAGGCTATGGAGTTGGAACCAGGGCTTAAATCTTGTCACAAGAGGCAGGTATCTTAAGTAGCAGACATTGAATTCAGTCTCTCTTGTCCACATACCACTCCCCTGTGCCATTGCTCTAGCATTTTTACACATGGAGGATAAAGAGGAGAGCATGTTTTCCAGGACTGTACCCCTCCTGCTACACCAGACAACTTTTTTTGGAGGTAGGAGACTGGGCTTGAATTCCAGATCTTCTGTTTCATGTGATGTAACTACTAGGTGGTTGTGGAGATGGTGGGCTTATGCAGCTTTTATTCATTCATTTGGGCTTAGACCACCTGCTGATGTACATCATCTGAGCACAGATTAGATTATTCTAGGGAGATGGCTGGCAGCGAGACATTTTGATCATGCTCTGTCTCATATCTGGATCACAGATTCTGCACTGCACACTCTTGGGCAGTTCTTCACATGAATAGAAAGCTGGTAACCTCAGGAGCAAAGTGTGAATGTCAACTGAAAAGTGAGCACTGGTACTGTTGCTGCAGTGAGGGATTCCTGGGTCTCTTTTTTGGAGGGTTTATATTCTAAATTCTGTTCAAGTCATGTCTGAGATATTTAAATCACTTCATAAGCTCTTGCAGTTCCTTACTACATAATTTTATTAAGCTTCAGTGAACTTATTTGCTCTCAATGTGGAAATAAGAGATCTAAATAATATAATCTGTTTTTCCTAATCTGGGGCATGTACCTAACATGAAAGTGCATTCTTGATTAGTGAACACACCAGTTCCTCACAATACAGGACCAGCTGTAGCCAAGTAGAATTTACCTGTTGTGTAATTCTGTGCTGCATTGTAAATTTGGTATTAATGTAATGCTTCAAAAGCTAACAGAACATTTAGTTGATATACTGTATCTCTCTATTATGTATAATATCTCCTCATAAATATGCATGCATAACAAAACTGTGGCAATTTGAGGAATTTATGTAAAACTTATGAATTCTCTTTGATATCATGGGTCCTCAAAATATATCTGTTTCAACCTGCATGCTGTATATTGAAGAAGAGAGATTTATTTATTTATTTATTCATAGCCTTTTTAGTGCATTGAATTTTCAAAGGACATTGCCATAAGGCTAACCATGGAACCTAATGAAATGCTGACAACCTGAAATCAAATGGAAGACCTTCAGACAAAAAAGAGCTGGCAATTGCTCAAAATTATTTATTTGCCCAAGTGGGTTAGTTACCAAAACATGGATCACATCCTAAGAAAACTAGGTGATGCTGAAACTAGAAGTTGAAAAACAGAAGGTAACTTACTTCTGGAGTAAGACAGAAGAAAACAGAAGACAAAGCTTGTTACAGGAGTTATTTTCTGCTGTCACAGGCAGACAGAGGCAATTGAGAACATAGAATTAGTGTAATTGCAAGGCTAGATTTAAATACACTTTTGACCAATTTAGGCAAACCGAGTTAGATAATGAATGGAGCTGGGATAACTGGTAGATACAGTGAAAAGTTGGAGAGAGCTAAAGTTACAGTCTTAATTACAAAACTTTCAGACTTCAGCTTCACTTAGCAGTCTTGGAATACAATTATGAACCTACTTAAACCAAAACTATTTTAAGGTGAGGTAGGCTTTCAACCTTATAACCCTTTTACCTTTAAAGTCTGCTAAATTGGGGATAGAGATACTCAGATATGGCTCCTAATGAACAGATACAGTAAGGTACCTTTCAAAGCAGAAAATAATGCTAAATGCTTGTTTTTAATGTAAAAAGCCTACACATTAAATCATGCCTGGAGGTTTCTAAAATTGAAAAAATATAAGAAAGAGGAGGAATAATTACTCATACTAAGAATATGTTGAGATTTTAACACAGCTTCCAAGTGCAAAAATGAAGAAAGACATACAAGTCTAGTACACTTTGACTCAGCATTATGGTTTAAGGCTTAAGTTTGCTATAATGTGAATAAAGCTGCATTATATAGCAGTTTTAGGAAAGGATTTCTGAAGTGCCTCTACCAGGGGATGGTGAAAGATTTGTTCTGGTCTGCTCACTGTGAACATCATAGAGGGAATTTTTTGAACCAGAGTAGTTTACGGGCTTTTATTATTTCTGTGGTAAGTTTAGAGAAACATATGTACTTACAAAATTCTACAAATGCCCCAGTTCCATATATGCCACACATTTCTTAATCTTTGTAATAAGACCAGAAATAGCTACTATAAGCAAGTGTCAGGGATCATGTGGTTCAAAAACGAAAAAAATCTTTCACTCATGAAGTTTACTTCCTTAGCATTTATTTCTTGTGAAACTGGAGTACAGCTTTTGCAAACACAGGGCCAAAGGAAAGCGGGTTTTCACTAACAGATAATGGAAAACCAAAAGCCCAGTCCTGCAAGAGGACATGGAATTCTTACTGAGCAAATGACTCAGCTGCTACTGCATGAATGAGAGTCTATTTAAGGTTATGTCTGTCAGTGCCTCTTCACCCTGTTTCTATGCCATTTGCTTCCCAGGGCCTGTATTTTGCACCAAATCAGACAGTTTTCATTGTCCTGAGTTAAGACAGTTGGCATTATGATATATTAAGGCAGCAGCCTGACAACTATTATGTATACCCAATTGCAGATTGTTTTGGAAGTATGCATAAAATGATCACATGCTCTACATTTGCTATTGGAAGGTCAGTATTCCTTTGAAAGTAGAAGGGATTTTAATGGGAGTTAGGCAGCGATGCCTCTGGCAAAACTCATGAAAGTTCATATTTCAAGTGCTTTACATTTCTATCTATGGCTATAATAATTTCCTTGCTGGACCTTCTGAAACTGAAAGCATGTAACCCTTTTTTTACTGGGATTTCATTGTTACTTCTGGATAGGAGAAGAAAATTTACGAAGTGCTTCTCATTTATTACAGGGCATCTCATGTAGACTGGGTGAAAGGAGTTCTTGAGGAACAGTTTGACATAGACACAAAAGAGATTGCTCTTATTACTGAGATGGTAAGAACAACAAGACAGAAAGGTAAGCTGATGTACATCGGCCATGTACAGCACATGAATTAAAAGTATATGAAGAGGCACTTTGTATTAGAATGGTGTCCTTGTGAGTGGGCTGTTTTGTGGATTTCCTTTTGCCTTAGTTGATAAATCTTGAAGGGGGAGAAACAATGGAGCCTAGGTTGAATATACCAGTTCTGAAGTGTATTTGTGGAATAAGAGTGGGGAGGATCTTTTTTTCCTAATATTTATTAATATGTAGGTCAAATAATTTACTGGTAGCGGGCTGAGAGAAAAAAGAAAAAGACAGCATCTATTTTAAGAACTAATTTAGAATTTCACAAAAATGGAAATCAAGAATAATTCTACTGCATTACACAGAAGTGTAAGGGCTGGTGCAAGGTCAGAATAAAGCCTCTTGTGATTTCTGTTCGAAAGGAATTTAAATCAGGATGACTGCACTGATTTCAGCAACTTCAGGCTCTTTTTTAACTGGATGAAATTTTGGCATTCAGTTATGACAGTATTCAGCTAATATTTTCCTAAAGAAAGAGATGGGGATGGAGTCTAATGTGGCTGCAGTCCCCCATGAATACCATCTGGTGCAAGGTGCACTACTGGTCAAATGACAGGGACCCCTCCATCCTATCGATGTAGCTGCTGCATCCAAACCTGTATTTTTTATTTGACCTTGTTTTAAACTCCCACTGATGCCAATGGGAAGTCCATGTGCAATACAGTCTTTTTATTCAGGCTGTCAAATCTTAATATTTTCAAAACCTCGACTAGGGCAGGAGTTGAGATAAATCACATTTGGGGCTTTGCACTGAAGTGGTTGAATTGCATTTGGAGTACAGTACTAGCCCCATAAACCCTTCTCTAAAAATCCCACTCTGAAAAGAAGATTACTGTACATATGCTGTATTCGCTTCCTTTTTTCCATAACCTTTTAATGCCTCAGGGATTGAGTTTCACTAGACGCAGTGGGAGAATCCTGGTACATCTGGTTTCCCTGTGGTCTTACATGATGACTGAACAGCCTCACAGCTTTTGCGGTCAGGTTCCCTATGGTCTCACACTGTGATTAGATTTGTTCACCACAAATATATCCTTGTTTGCCATAAAGATACGAATGAATTGAGCTGATGTTTATGCATCCCATTTACAACTAGGATTTCATAGAATCATACAGTAAATTAGGTTGGAAAGGACCTCTGGAGGTCACCTTATACATTTCCTGGCTCGGTCTCTTCCCAAAGATGGTTCTTTTTTCCTCTTTTGTGGATGGATAATTTAGAAATGTCCTTTCAGCTGACTGAGCTCTGCTTTCCTACTTCTCCAAAATGGAAGCACTCACCCCACCCCATGCACATACCATATTTTAGAAGATTATATATGGGTTTTTTAAAAATAACGGGTAACGTACATTACTAAATTTTGAATTGTGAAATCTGTCTGGAAGAAGGTTAAAGATGTATAAGCTACACAGCTATTCTTGAATAAACTGTCTGAACAAGTACCTGACCACCTCTCTGTCTTTTGTCACGGGAGGAGATGGATCTGAGGAGTGAGAGGGTAGAATGCCCTGGGCATGATTTGGCACCTGGGGACACATGGTTGAGGTTAGGCAGCATGCTTAGGCACAGCCTGCTGCCACAACCCTGGCATGGGAGATGATCACAGCAAAGTTGTATGGGGTTCAGAAGACACAGTTTGGCCACCCTTTCAGAAGAGCTTGATTTCATTTTAGAGCAATAAATTATTTTGAGCTGAATTCACTGAGATTTTCACCAGGGCCTTAATTATTACCAGATAATATGGACTTGTTCTTGGAAAAGCACTTTTTGCCTGTTTTTAATGTATAATAGTTTTTGAGATTTATGTTTTCTTTCTGCAAATACAATAGAATGAAAAACATGAATGTGTGACATTTATTGCTGAAGACTGTTTTCTTATTGGCAACTGCTCCAGATATATAGTCAACATCTTAAGTTTTTATGAAGAGATGAAAAGTGACTTAGGTAAGGCCCATTGCAGTATTACTTTTTATGAAAAAGGAATAATTTGGGTTTTGTTTTTCTCTTTTTAGTAGATATTATAGTCTGTAAACTCCATAGATGATATGTGGTCTCCAAATCTCAGGTAGACTTCTAGAAGCTGCCCACAAATAGCTTTTCAGAAAAGATGGGACTTTGAAAAGGCATAATTGTTCCTTGCTATCATGAAGACACTGAAATAAGTATGTGCTTTCAACAAAAAATGGCTTCCAGATCATCTGAACAAATTAAAATAAAATTTAAACCGCTACAAAGTGACTTATGAACAATCATGTTAGGTTAAAGTAAGTGCGGGTATTGACCATGTGATTTCCATAGCCATCTGAATTCAGAAGGTTAGCTGAAGATGTCCTTGAACAGTTCTAGAGTTAAAGACATTCTTGTTTCACAGGTAATTCATGAAATGGAAAATTAACATATTTTGATAAAACTGACAATTTTCTTCAATTTAGTTGTGCCAAGACTAAAAGTGGTGATATTTTAGGACTGCTGTTTTTCTGTGAGAGGGTAGGGAAGGGACATGCAGTTCTATTATTTATTATTAGTATCATCACAATGTGTGCAAAGAGAAGAATGGAAGAAAAAGACAGACCCTTCTCTAGTTTCATGGAACTGTGTTGCTCTGTAGCATTTTGACTCCATTCAGGAAGAGAAGGTGATTTTCATTCTTTATACCTGCACTTTGGCCACAACAACCCCAGGCAATGCTACAGGCTTGAGGGAAGAGTTGCTGCAAAGCTGCCTGGCAGAAAAGGACCTGGGGGTGCTGGTGGATGGACAGCTGAACATGAGCCAGCAGTGTGCCCAGGTGGCCAAGAAGGCCAACAGCACCCTGGCCTGTATTAAAAACAGTGTCCAGCAGGGGTAGAGCAGTGACTGTGCCCCTGTACTCTGCACTGGTGAGGCCACAGCTTGAATACCGTGTTCAGTTTTGGACATTGCAGTATAAGAAAGACATTGAGGTGCTGGAGCGGATCCAGAGAAGGGCAACAAAGCTGGTGAGGTGTCTGGAGGTGTCTTATCGGGAGCATTGGAGTGAACTGGGATTGTTTAGTCTGGAGAAAAGGAGGCTGAGAGGAGACATTATTGCTCTCTACAACTGCCTGAAAGGAAGTTGTAGTGAGATGGGTGCTGGTCTCTTCTCCAAGTAACTAGTGATAGGGTGAGAGGAAATGGGCTTAAGTTGCACCATGGGAAGTTTAGGTTGGACAGTAGGAAAATCTTCTGTACTAAGTGTGGTGAAGCATTGGAAAAGGCTGCCCACTGAATTGGTGGAATGACCATCCCTGGAGGTGTACAAAAAATGTGTAGACATGGCACTTCGGTACATGGTTTAGTAGTCATGATGATGGTGGGTTTACAGTTGGACTTGATTATCTTAGAGGTCTTTTCCAGCCTTAATGATTCTACCATTCTGTGAGAGCACAGAGTAGCAGTATGAAGATGTGTGAAAACATTTTATTGCCTTGAGTGAATGGCACCTGTGAAAGCTGCTGGTTGTGTTGGTTCCAGTTAAATTTTCCACGACAAAGACTAACAAGAACACAGCCTGTACAGGAAAGCTCAAGCAGAACACAAGTTTTAGCCCAACTCAGCCGCAAATTCTCGTGTGCCTGGGGGATATGATTCTTCCTTCCCTGCCTCAAATGGATTCAACTCCTAGGTCTGCTGGAGGCCACTCCACTTTCAGGCCTTCACTTACACTGAGAGCTTTTATGGTCTCTATGCTTAGCACTCTAAAGAGATGTTTTGTTTTGTTTTGTTTTTTCTCATTAAAATCTCTGTTTTGATCAGATGAATGAACCAGAAACAAAAGGCTATGCTGACAGTCTAGCATGACTGCACCTTACTGTGACAAAGCATCCCACGTATTTTCAGATTTCATTACAGAGAAACTGAGCTGAGGAGACCAGTACAACATCTGGATTTTTTTTTTAGTATCTATATAATTATATTACTCTTTTATTTTTAGTTCAAAGCAGATGTGCTTTTTATGGTATTTACCATACCATAGCTTGGTATGTGAATTCCAGCTTGCTTGCTGGAAAGCTTGCTTTCTGAATATTGGAAATGTAGTATTTAGTTGTTAATGCACATTCACTGGAACTGAAACTCATTGCAATTTCAAAACTGGTTACATGCTTCAACAATTTAACACTTAGCAGTGTGGTCAGTATTTAATGTATTAGAAACTCGTCCCTTAAAGGTTTTGAATATTGATTTCAACAGCAATTAAGTGTTTTGGGTCCTGTGCATCTTTAGGCACATCAAATCCTGCCCGATAATGTTTTGCTGCATTTGGTTCTGAAACAGGGGTCTTATTTTTCTCATGTGGTGAACAATGCAAACTTTCTGTTGACTTCAAGTCATTTACTAGCAACTTGTTCAAGTGTAAACCAGGAGGACAACCAAATCCAAGCCCTCCTTTCCACCACTCCTAACAATCTCTTGTCATTACATCAATTTAGATCTGCCAAGCCTTTCATCGGGTGTAAAAATGAGTGAAAAGATTACTTTTGTAGTATAGCAATTAGAACATTTACCATGGTAACAGACCTATTACAGTTCATCCATTTAGTCATGTTTTATCTTATTATAAATGGTGAGCTCCCTACTCCCTTCTCACAAAGGTTATGTTAAACAGCTTCATACAAAGAGGAACAAGGACTTAAGACTGTGTCTTGTCAGTACACAGAAGTCTCTGGGCTAGTCCAGGGACAGTTCCCATGGCAGGAGCATGGTGACTGAGAACCACAAGCACAACACACTCCAGAAATCTTGGTGAGCATCCTTGAGAAACCACCTGCTTACTGTGACACCAGTTCAAGTCACTGACTCTGCTTCCACTTGTCCCACTCATCAAAGGATATGATGGGGATGCAAACTTTAATACTTGTAAGCTTTTAAGGTTTTTCATGTGAAAGATGGCATAGAATTGCCAAGTCTATCATGATAGTATTAAGGCAGTATCACCACCAGCAGCAGGATTTTTCTGAGTGGGAGAAAGAATTCACAGCAGTGGTTTATCAGAGAAGCGAGTGTGTTAGGAACTGGGTGAAGTGTTTGTATTCCAGTCCCGGGTACTGCTGTAATCTGCAGAATGGTAACACCTAGCTGGCATGCAGCACTTGAAAGTACACCATGAGGAGTGAAGGACTTCTGTCCATTCCCAAAGGAACCATACACTGACTGTTAAATGGTCACAGAATCACAGGAGGGTTGGGAGTTGGAAAGGACCTCTAGAGATCATCTAGTCCAAGCCCCCCACCAAAGCAGGTTTGTCTAGAGTACATTACACAGAACTGCATCCAGGCAGGTTCTGAATATCTCCAGAGGAGGAGACTTCACAACCTCCCTGGGCAGCCTGTTCCAGTGAATGTTCGTTGAACGGCTGGTTTCAAGCTATGCTATTGTTAAAGCAGATGGAAATCACAGCAGTCAAAAACTACATGTTCCTGAGTTGCAGCTTTCTAATGCTAATTAGAGGGTATGTTGTATTTGTTAAGAGGTGGGCACTGTCAGGCTGTTTATGCTCTCTGCTCTGAAGACAGCCACTAACGGTATTAGTTTAGTGCACAAAGTGAACTGCCACTAGCTGAAGTCCTAAAAAAGCTACAATCCTGTTTTCATAAAATGCTGGGATAAAACAAGCTCTTTTGAAGTCTAATAAAAAGATTACCATTCGAGTAACTATAAAGCACTAGAATATAATTTTTCTTTAGGAAAAAAAGAAAGGTCCTTTATATACTTGGTTTTACAGCTAGAAAACTGCCATAAATGGCTTTTCTAGTGTAAAGGCAACTACATAATAGTAATGTTGAAAATTCATAGTCAAAAGGAAAAATAAATAATTCAAGTTTTCCTTGTACCAGAGAAACAAGCTTCTTTGCAACTGTAGGCTGCCAGTTACAATGTACAGGGACCAGCCCCTTGAGGTGCTCTAAAATAACTGATACTAGAATGAGATAAGTAATAGTTCCAAGAGAAGTAAAAAAGTTCAAATGAAATCATATCTTATGCCACGTTAGTTTGTAAGGTCACCTAAAATAAGCAAAAGTATATAAGAAAATATTTAATGTAAGGAATCTCAGCAGTTTTAGTCATTTCTGTCATCACGATTCTCCTTTTCATAAGAACTACATCAAGCTGATGACAAATCATGAGAAAGTTTATTAAGACAGAAGAAAAGCAAGGGTATCTGATTTTACACTTAAGCCATTGACAAATGCAAGTCTTTAACAACAAAGCTTCCGTCAGAACCCAGGAAACAATGCCATTATGTGCTGCAAACACCTTTCAATGGAGGACACACAGCTGTAGGCAAAGAACACAGTTCCTCATACCCCTGCACCTGATTATTCTAAAACTTTGTTATCCTGCAGTACAATTCTATGAAACTATTGCCAAAGTGAAGATAAAGGAGACTGTGAAAATCTGCTTGTGATAAAATTCATTCTACTGAAAGAGCAATATTTAATATTCTACTGAAATATTGGCAGAATTCTCCAATTTGGGGAAATATAAAGTTGAGTGGTGATTTTGTGGTAAGGTTTTTTTAAGGATAATGGTTTAGCCAAGCTGGAACATGGAAGATCACACTTGATGTGCACTTCCATCCACCCAGTTCAATAATCAGATACAGGATCACCCACAGCTGCTAGGTGGCTTTCAAAGGTGACACTACTATCGGAAGCTCCTCTTAAGGCTATAAATTTCATTTGTGCACCATCTCCCTTTCTGACTTTTGGAAGCCACGAAAACGGTTCAAGAACAGCTACCTGGCAAGACTTGCATCTCATTAGAGTAACTTCATGACAGTTATTATTCCTGTAACTTGAAAGCAGAAACCTGCACTCTCATGTCTTGCTACTTTTGAGTCTCACAGATTCAACCCCATGGAATTTTGGAAGATTTTGCTTTACCTTCCTCCCCCTATCAAGCATGAGAGGAACATAAATAGCAAGACTGAAATAACCAGGGCTCCCGTTTCCTCAGAGGTTGCAAAGAGAAGACAAAACAGCCACCAATGCCATACAGAAATCTTAACATTTGGAGAACATGATCTGCCCACCCAATTACTTTTGTAAGACCGGCCTGCCAACTCTTCTATAGCCATTGCTTTGTGCTCTACTGAACAGAGACTTAAATAGTAACAAAATATATAGCTCTGCATTGCATTTAACTTTCTTTTTCCCCAGCTCTGAAAGATAAAAGCTGAGATTTCTAGCAAGAGTGGCCGTGTCCACAGCACAAGATCAGAAGGAAATTCTGTGAACTCTGGAGAGCTCACCTTCCTATGCTCCTTGTTCTGCTATTACAGACTGAGCTCCTTGTCTCAAACAGACAGCTAGAACACCCTAACAAGCCAGAAGGACTTGTGGCAGACATTCCTGGCTGTGCCATTTCACCTTTGGTTCTTAAGGGAAAGAAACAAGTCCTGGATATGCTACTGAGTCTTTCAACCATATACCATACAATCTGACTAAGCATGACTAGAATAAGATTATTTACATCTCCCATTTTGCATCAGGATTTTTACTTTGATTTTGGTCCTAATCTTCTGTGGAAATCTTATGCATCAGTTATATAAGAATCCTAAATGTTTAGTTAGCAATGTAAGCGTGTCATGGGGAAGATATTCAAAAACAATGGACCTGTTGACTAAACCCAGGATTTTAGCAAAACATGTTCTTTCAATATTGCAAAAGAAATGTGTTATAATTCTAAGAACTCCCTAATGCAGAAATGCTACTTATAATTCTTCATTAAAATAGGCAAATCATTAAAAAAAACCCAAAAAACAAAAAACACCAAACAAAATAAGCCTTAAAGCTGGTATGCCTAAAGGAAAGCTGAGTATAAAAACTTAACAAGAGACAAAAACCATATCCCTAGTCTGATTTACATAATCTTACATGTACTTTTCTATGAACCACAAGTTAAAGAAAAATGATTGTCTCATTCTTAAGTGTATGTACTTAGTAACAAGAACACAGGCTATAGGACAGACACATTTTAAAATAAAAATACATTAGAAAGTTTTCCATGTTTTCTTAGTTCTCTGAAGTCTCATCCCTCTGACAGCAGAAGTGAGTTATTAGATGTTAACTGCCATTACAAAGAATGTGAGCACAAGTCAAAACAGTCTGCTCACTAGCTATCTGGTTAAAGAGTACTTCCAAAGCTCTGTCAGCCTGCCTGGAAGATGAATAGCTGCTTCCTTCTGATTAACCCTTGAAACGAAAATTGTGGAACTTCTTGATAGTCTCCCTCATATGTTCCATTTATACCCATTTACCGTGAATCACTCTCTGGTTTTCCTTCCCCATTCAAAAAGTTCTTACCCTTCTGTGAGGCAGTATTTGATCACAAGCAATATAAAATCATCTTGTCATGAGGACAAATTCTGCAAATCCCTTTTACTGGGTACTGTCTTGATTCTGTTGTACTGCAGTAAGAGAGGTTTGCAGAAATATCAACTACTTGGTTTTTGAAAGTTATCCAGAACTGAAGCTCAGTCTTACACCCCAGATCTCAACCCCAAGCTGTGTTTGAAAATTCATTTCATCTGAGCATCTTCTTGAAATCACTGCTGCCCATTCCTTTTCCTTGCATACAAGCCAAGACAGGCACAGAATCCGATGACACTGACAGCGAGGCCTAGTAGGAAGGCGATGGTATCTCCTGCGTCCAGGGCTTCAACTACTGGCAGCACCAGCAGCAACGAAATGAGGATCAGGAAAAGTTTTGAGATGTTCTCGGTAGAAGACATGCTGACGACCAGCTGACCCCAAGGGGAAGTTAAATGAGGAAAGTGGTACAAAGCAAGTATTTCAGTGATATCTACAAGGAAAACAAAAGGAACATGACAGGATTTCCCTTCTTTCCCCCCTGGAACTGTCTTGCCAAAAGCCAATCAATGCGACAGATGTATTTACAAATATCTGTGTGGGACTCAGGGAAATTTAGGTTTTATCTTCAGTAAATGATTCCCTGTCATGAGATAGGCACAGTGGCTTTGCTATCTTATTAGGCAGCTCTGTGTAAATACACCTTTTGGAGTCTTACCACAAGGAAAAGTCAGAATAAGCTCTCCCACCTGAAGCCATCAGTGAGTGCTTACTTCATGCTGTGCTCCATAGGCCTTTTCCACAAGGTGTTTAGGACTGGGTAGGTGCTGCACACCACTTACCACGCCTTTTAGTAAGGGACATCCTCGGAATCCCTGAGCACGGGAAGACTAGTGGACACGGGCGAGGATACGAATTGAACTGTCAGCCCCTCCCCAATTAAGTGCCCTGTGCACAACCTTAACGCGGGACAATCATCCTTCCCGTTTCCTCTAGCTTCCCAAGCGTCCCCTTGAGGCGCACGCCGGGACCGGCCCGGTCGGGCCACTCCGCAGCTTTTTCCACCCGGAACAGCTCCCTCCCGGGATGCACACGACAAATCACGGCGCCGACAAACCCCGCGGTGGCCAACGCCTCCTGGGCCACCCGGAACAAGCGGCTTTTCCGTCAGCCCACTCCGGGCTGTGACCGTGACGAGGCTCTGGCCCGCACCCCGGGAGGCCCTCGCCTGACCCGGAGCGGACGCGAAGCGGGGCGGCGCGGCTCCCGCTCGCTCGCTCGCTCTCCGCGCCCCGTTCCATCCCAGCTCCAGTGGGCTGGCGGCGGGACGGCCGCTTCCCGGGGCAGCCCTCGCACGCACAGTGCCCCTCAGTCACCTCCTGCCGCCGGCTCCGGGCTGGGGGAGACGTCCCCGCTCTGCGCCGCGCCACCCGGCAGGGCCCTCAGCTGCTCGGGGCGCCGGCCCACGCCGCCTCGCCCCGCTCCCGCACTCCGGCCGCGGCTGCGGCCATGACAGGAAGGGGCGGTGGCGCGGCCGGGGGCGGGTGTGACCCGGCCGGGCCGCCTCCCGTTCCCGGTACGCGCCGCCTCCGAGCGTCCTTCGGTCCTCCGCCGGCGCCCTGTACGTTTCGCATGGGCGGCTCGGCGGCACAGGCTCTGCCAGCCGCCAGGGCGGCACCAGGCCCATGCGCAGAGGCCGCCAGCGGCTCCGGGGTCTGGGCCCGGTGGGGATGGAGCCGCCTGCGAGCCGGCAGAACGCCGGGGCGTGGCGGGGCCGGGCGCGACCGGGGAGATGAGGCAGTACCGGCCGTCAGCCGAGCCCCGGGAGTGCCGGGTTCCTCCCGAGACCGACCGGTAGCCAGAGCCGTGCGATGCCTCGGCAGCGTTGCGATGGATCTCAGCCGAGTGAGAAGGGGCCGTTGTATACGCGGCGGCTCAAGTACCATGGGCCGACTTGGGCTGGGTGTCTGGTCTTTCCTCTAAAAATAAACAAATAGCACAAGGTACCTTTAGTTTGACTGTAGGCAGCGCCTGCTTCGTTTCAGACGTAGGTTCAATGTAATAACAGTGGTAACCAGCACTAATCACTGCCATCATAACCAATTCCTACTCTGAACGTTAAAGTAGTTTTCTAGAGTGGAGAGCAGCATGGTGCCAAACTTGTACTGGTTTTTTACTTGTTTCTGGTTTGGACAATGCTGCATGTGGAAATACTGTGTTGCATTGTTCTGGTACATACAATTCGGTTAAAATGTCTTGTAAATGCCACAGGGGATTAGTAGCTAGTTCCTAGTCAGAGCTCAGTTTTTATTTTTCAGTGGAAAACGTGTGTGCTTTAGTTTGGATAAAAGATAATTGCTGTAAGCAATTATAGATTTGAAGTATGTGTATCTTTGGAACACTTGCAGAAATAACCAGAAGAAACAGACCTAATCTAATGTCAAAATCAATTTAGAATTTGTAATCTAGTCCACCAAGCATTAATTCATGAGTGAGAACCCATGTTCTAACAATGTTTCCCTAGATTTGTGCAAAAAACCCCCAATCTCTCTAAGCATTTCCCTTTACAGAAAGTTTCTGGTGAGCTTCTTCAAGAGCAATAGAAACACAGGTAGATGGTTCAAGACACGTATAGCTTTTGCCCTGCCTTGCATAATTTCATTGCAATTGCCCTTTTTTGCCATTCTTCCTGCTGATAGGAACTTTGTCAGTCTGAGGTGGGATGTTACTATTGTGCAGATCATCATTCGTTAATGCCCTTCTTTTCCCCATCTGTCTGGATACTTCAGCTGTCAATTGCCATAAACAATAAACTTCCAGGGATAGGAGGAGTCTTTGCTCCCGCTTTACATCAACTAGCATGAAAGCATCTTCTTTATGAGCACAAGTGCCTAGATTCTGTGATAATACAAGTGATAATAAATATCAGTATAAGTCACAAGCATCCTTTTTATTAATGAAACACCTATTTCACAGTTCTTCAGATCTGAAATACTTGATGCTTCATATGCAATTCTAAAGGAGTTTTCTCAAGAAGGTGATGCCAGATAAACCCACTGGAGAAAAATCTAAAATTTCTGAGAAAGTTGCCATGGCATGGAGGGGAGTAATGCTACAATGCCTGGCCCATTCCTTAATGAATCACATATAAATTGTGACCTCTACAGAACCTGAAGAGTGGCAATTTAATGTGCAGGAGGTAGGTGTCATCTCAATCACTGCTGTCATCTCAGAGAGTGGAGCTCAGAGTCCTGTCCCTCTTAGTTCCTTCCTTTGCCTACTTACTGCATCCTGCACCAGGTCAATGTTACACTGTTCCGCAATGTCAAAAAGTTATTTAAATTATCCCTGTAAAATTCAGTGCTGCATTTGCTGTTGCTACCACTTATCAACTACAATTTTCAGTAGTTGTCATTTATTCCTATAAAACAGATGCGAGGGGGTTGACCAGTGTCTTTCAAGTCTATCTTTTATAACTAGAAATGTCAGTACCAAAGAGCTGTGGCATCTTTGGATTTAAGTATTTTGAAGGTGAAGAGTGTGAAGTCCAAGGAAAAGACTGAGCTTAACATGCTCATCTTACTATCCCTCTCCTCTTAACAACTGTACAAATGCGCAGGCAGTTGAAATGACACAGACAGTAGGGATGTAGAAAATATTGAACATGAGATATATAATTTATTAGTAATATAATGGAATTGCTGTTGAGAGCTAGAAAGCAGTGCCATTTGGGGATATTTCTTTGGCTTATTAGCTCTTTCAATGCCATTGCATTTTGTAGCTTTGGCTTCAGAAACAGTGCTGCTTTGAAAAAAAGCCAACAAAATCTAAACGGTGAAGGAGGCTCTAGTGGTTTTTGTGCTGTCTGAATAGCAGAGAAATGTGTATTCGGCTTCAAGCTCTGCCATCAACTTCCTGCATCACCTCAGGCAAATCTTCCTTTTGACCTATCACTGCTTTGATTGCTTAGCTCAAGCTATTATGTAACAAATATTCAGAGGAAAGACAGAATTCCCAGAGCTGACAAGCTTTGTAAATTTTGAGCACAAGTCTAAGGAGGTATAGGTTACAGTGGCAATTGAAAATAAAGTGCACTTTCTGGAGACAAAAAAGTTATGAGATAATCAGCAAAGCAAGGCTACACCCTGAAGGGGGTATTCGGGGTTGGTTTTTTTCCCCTCCTACTTGGTTCATCTTTTAAGAGCCATTTGTTTATTGTGTGACCAGAATGATCTAAGAAGCCCTCAGATCAATTTTTGGACTTCAGTTGCATTGATGTAATGAGAAATGTTAACTCTGATTACTGATAAGACATTGACTACAGGGCAAGGATTATCACTTCTCCATCAACATGTTCACCCTTTAGCCACTTTTCCCTGGTGATACTTAAATCTGACATTTTAGCTGCCTATCACTATGTCCTCATCTCTTCACTCACATATCTACATCCAGTTTTTCTCCTACAAAACCCATGACTTGCTTTATTTGGATTTCACTGGGTGCTTCTCTTTCTTTGACAAAATAGAATCTACTGCAACCACCTCATTGGCTTCTGTAGAAAAAAAAAAAAAAAAAAAGCTAAAATATAGCATGTATTACTTCTGTCATTAACCTTCTCAGTCTGCTGTCACACAAATGTTGACTTCATCCTTTCTCTTCCTTCCTCTCTCATTATCCTCTCCCTTCATATCAAGTGTGTCTACTTCATCCTGCCTTTTTTTTTTCCCTTCTATTTCTTCAAGTCCTTAAATTTCCTCTCAAATAAACATAGGTACAGACCTTCCCTGCCATGAAAACACCAGTTGGATTCCCTTCCTGTAACTATCACTTCATCTGTTTTATTCCTGTCATCAGTAACCTCTCCAAACATGCTGTCCAAAACTGCTCTAATTACATCCTACATCTCCCTCAGTAGTGCTCATGCCTTCCCCCATCAGCTGGAGCTGCTCACATAGGTACTGCTAGTTAACATCTCAGACATGAAGGCTTGTGTTTCATCATTTGTCTCTTTGGCTGATGGGCTGCTTTTGAAACTCTCATTCTTCTACCCAAATCCAGTAAACACTTAAAAAATTCACCTTCCTTTAATAAACCCCACCTCATTTCCTGATTCTTCACTCTGCTTCTTGGATCTTTAATGCTGAGTCCTCCTTCTCTGCTGCTGAGACTGTACTAGGCTTCCATCTGTGTTTTTAACTCTTAACTCTCTAAATATTGTCCTTGGTGACCCTTATCAACAACTACAACTCTGAATATCATTCAGAACTCATATTTTAATTTGTCATCCCTATCTTTTTATTCCCACTTGATGGTGTTGAGGTGTTACTGCATGTATGTAGCAGCTCCTAGGCCTAACAGTTTTTGTCTGACTTTATGACCTAAAGTCATGTCCTGACAATTATTCTTGTCTCTTGATGTGATCCCTGCAGCTTTATTTATTCAAAGTGCTGCTGCAAAGAGACCTCTCTCTGGTTTGGCATTTTTGCTGTGTTCCCTTACTTTTTAATCCTCTGGTGTTACATTTCCTCTGTTGCTGAACCAGAGACAATTTTCTTCCCAGTCCTAGAAGGTCTTTGCAGTATAATCTTCCTTCATACTGGGTTATCCTATTGCCGTGTCAGGAGGTTAACTTCTACCTTTCTTTTGTCACCCCTGGCAGACTCCTTTTGATCCGTCTGAAAAGCAAAAGTTACTTCTTTCTGAGAGCATGGCAAGGCTTACAGAAAGAATTGCACCACTTTTTTTGATGGAAAATTCTTTCCTTTGGTAACACATGCTTCCTGCTGTCCTTTATACAGACATGAAAATAACAGATTAAATAGCCCAGTCATTCCTTTTCCTTCAGTCCTTTGCTCCTTTTGCCTGGCAGGGGATCTCCTCTGCCTGCTGGAATCTCTTTTGAGTTCTCTTCCCAGCACTTCAGAGATGTCTCTGTGCAGTGCTGGCTGGAGCAGAGAGGCATGGAAGCAGCTGCCAGCCCTGTAGAAAAAAGCTCTGGAGTTGGTGTTGGCAGGAGGTGGGAGCAGTGAAACCACAGGAGTGAGTGCAAAGCATGCCAGTCAGAGTTAAAACACCCATTGATTGACTTCCCTGCTGAACTCTGCAGGGGAATGTGAGAGCTACTGATCAATAATGGCAAATCCAGGTATTCCTTGTGACTATGGTGAGTGCTGTCATGCTTTTTCTGGATTATGAGGAGCAGGAAGCATAATAAATTAGAGGTAGATATCAAATGGAATGATGCATCCAAACTCCCTCCAACTTTGAGGAAGTAAAGTCTGAATCCAGTCTTCCCGGTTTCAGTCTTTGTACTAATGTAAGATATTGAGATGTACTCATATTATTCATCAGTGTTAGCACCAGTAGGTTAAATATTGTGTATTGTCTGTTTCTTTTTGAGAAAAAATATGTTATTGTACAATATTAGCAAGGAAAATATATACTGCACAAGCAGTTCACCTTCATCAGTATTGAATGGTAAGCAGAAGAAGCTATTATCAACACAAGAATGAACAAATGAGACGTAAAGGGAGAGTAGCAGCTGTCATCCACACATTGTTTTGTATAGTACTTTTCCAAGCTATGCTGTCAGATGTTTTCTTGACTTCTGTGCATATGTTTATAATAAGTAGGAGAAAATTTAATGAAAATTGATTTCAAGATAATAAACTTGTATAATTATATGTTTCAAATCCAGGTCTAATCTATATTTGGATACCTGTTTATCTATAGGAGCACTGTTGGAAATAAAGCTTGCCTACTCATGGAGTTATAGCTATTTAAATCTGAATGGTTTAGTCATGAATGAGAAAAATGGTATTGTAAAAATTGCCCCTTACAGTAACTTTTTTTTTTTTTCAAGAATGGTGCCCAAAATGGAAAGTTGATGAAATTAGAAGATAACTTGGGAAAGTAAGCAGTTAATATCAGTTTCAAGATGATGTATCTTTGGCAGAAATAGGCACAGAATTCAAAAGGACAGTCTTTGCTACACACCAGAACTCACTGCCTAGGGAAGGAGAATCACAGAATCACTGAGACTGGAGGACATCTTTGGAAATCACTAGTCCAAGCACCTGCTCAAAGCAGGGTCAGCTACAACCTGTTGCTCTGGGCTGTGTCCAGTCAGGTTTTGAATAGCTTCTAGGATGGAGATTCCACATCATCTCTGGGCAATCTCTGTCAGTGTTTGATTACCCTCACAGAAAAAAAGTATTTTCATACGTTTAAATTAAGTTTTCTTTATTAGAGTTTGAACCCATTGCCTTTTGTCCTGTCACTGGATGTCACTGAAAAAAGCCTGTCTTCTTTAACAACCCATCAGATATGCATATGTATTCGTAACAACGTGTCTGAGCCTTCTCTTCTCCAAACTAATCCATCCCAGTTCTCTCAATCTCTTCTCACATGCCAGATGCTCCAGACCCTTAATCACCTTTGTGGCCCTTTTTTGGACTCATTCCAGTATATCCATGTCACTGTTGTACCACAGAGCAAAGGACTGGACTGTGCACTCCAGATGTGTTTCACCAGTGCCAAGTAGTGGGGAAGGATCACCTCCCTTAACCTGCTGACAATGCTTTTCCTAATACAACCCAGGATGCTGTTAGCAAGCAGTATGGCCCTACAATGCTGCTATGCCCTCCAAATTTTATGCTTATCTGAGGAGTAGAGGGATTTTGGAGTAATTTATACACCCCTCAACAGCTGTTCAAGTTATCACACTCTCATTAAATGCTTCTCAGGCTCTAATTAGAACATGCTTTTGTGTAGTCCTTGTAATGGGGCCTTAAAAAGCCAGCTCAGTATTTCTGTTCATCTCAGGACATGCTTTAGAGGAACTTCTTGGACTGATTTAGATCTTTCAGAAGCTTTTTGTCAGGGTCCAGTATCAATCTCCTGGACAGGGATGAGGCTGGTCGGCTGTTATGCGTGAAGAGTTAACAGTCCTGCCACAAGATGAGTAAGAGGTTGAGATGACTGTAGATTTTTATGGAAGTATGTCCAAGGCAAGAAGCAATCTAATTTATACAAGGAATTAAAAATAACAAGCCAGGTAAAGGAAAACAGGAAAAAAATAAAAAGACCTGAGCCACATAGAGTGAAGCTCAGGGAGAGAATTGCTAAAGACAGAGAAGATATTAAACTAAACTCTTTAAAGTAAAAGGAAGTGTCATAGTTGCAGCTGACTCTATTGAGAACTAATTAAAACGTTTCAGTTAATCTCAGACATCTTTATTTAGTGTTTCTGAGCTTGAATTCCCTATCTACAGTGTTGTCTCCTTGACATGTATTGGAATTTTCCCATTGCCGTCAGTGAGGCCATGATTCCACCTGTATCTGGAAAAGAGGGGAAATCATTCTTACAAATATGGCCAATATTTCATTAATTTTCTGATTCATGTGCAGCAGTACAAAGGTAGTGGTAAGCCCACAGGAAATCCCATAAATAATTACACTGAAGTCACTTATCCTAAAAGCTTAATGCATTTGGTAAATGCTGAAGTTTTCTGTGCCAAGATAACAAATTGTATTTTATTTGTGGAATTACATTTCCTGTATCTTATATTGTCTTGATGATAGAAGGCCCTAAAAAGATTTTGTAGAATACAAAGTAAATCTGGATTATTTCAGTGCCAGTCTAAAGGGAAAGCACATCATTCATGAGGGGTACATTTAATGAACCAACCGTCCACTTTCAATAGCCTGCAATTCCATCGCTTGGTTATTTGGCTCCCTTTTCATTATCAAAACATTTTGAGTTTCACTGTTGAACTAAATACATAGCTGTCATTACAAAGGACACAGTGATTCAGAAAAATATAACTGCTTAATGTCGTTGTGTTTCACAGATTACACAAACTTTTAAAGGAAAATGCATTTAGCTTCTGTTACCAGTCTGAAAATTCATGCAGTGAGAAATATCACTTGTCATGTGTAAACTGAGAAATATGGTTCTAAATGCATGTAGTTAAAACTGACATATCTCACCTTAATGGCTTCAGTGACCATGGTGATAAAAAACCTGAGACACAAGATATATGGAAGCTATATATGTCTATTACGTGTATATTTAGTAATAATATGCATATAAATAATAAAATAATAATAGGCTGATTAGTATTAAAACACTCAATCCAAACTCACCCACCCAGGTTATCGAAACTTTGTTTTAATAGATTTAGTGGGTTTTGGATGATGTTTAAATATTAGTTTTCATGCATGGATTTCATGGCATGTTATGAAGGAAAGCAGGAATGGTCATCCTCATTTTACAGCTGGAATAATCAAGATGTGGAAAGATTAAACAGATTCCTGAAATTCTGTGGAAGATCAACAGCAAAGTCAGGAAGGGATCCTGGGCCTTCTTATTCTTGCTAATTCTGTTCCCATTGTAGTTGGTGTAAACTTCCAGAGATTTCTGTAGAAATAGAAAAGGAAAATCTTTTTTGTGAAAATGCTCTGTCTCTGTCAAGATGCACGGAATTTCCTGCCAAAACTGCAAAGCCCATGAATGTCTTAGGAGATGTATTTTGCAATGACAAAATTCAGCCTTCTCCATGCTGACTGGCCTTATGTTCCAGCTGAGCTACAGACATGACTGTGATGGAAGCTGTAAAGATATGTACAACACAAATATATACTTATATATACTTATATCACTATTTTCAAAATTTATTGGTAGTATCTGAAATAACAAAACATTTTATTTTACCAGTGCTCAAATTCAAATGGGATAGAGGCTGCTTCACTTCTAGGGCTATTTACTGTTTTGTGTAATCACATCCCTTTCTCTAGAGCAAGAGTAGGGAAAATTACACATTTTATGCATTGGGGAATTCAAAAGTGTCTATAAATATGGTCTAAAATAATTTAATCTATGGCTGCGAACTCATCAGTATCAGAACAGAGCAAGGCTAAAACTTTGTCACTTTTTAGGTAAAGTACCTAATACCCATGATAATATAAGTGTATAAAACACACACACACAAATATATTTTTATATGTATATACATGTGTATATACATATGCATAAACACAAATAAACTCTTGAAGCATTTAGTTTATTTCACTTTCCCCTTAGTCTGAACAGTGTGACAGTCTACACATTTGGCTGATATCCCATGAAGTGCTTAATCATGTGCTACCCTGTACCTGGTACACAGACAGCCAATGAAGTGAGTCAGCTGTTTAAATTTACCCACATGGTTGATTACTTCATGATAACCAGGAACACCACATTCAAGGCTCTGCCAGAAAAAGCCCTAGACATAAATCCCATCAACTGGAGAAGGTAATAAGTACCTGCAACTGGCATCCTGCTTTCTGAAAAGACTTTTCTAAGTACTAAGTTTGGATTTTCAGTGTATAGAAGCTGCTGCACACCTCTGTGCAAAACAGCAATGATCATTCAGACAAACTTTATAATTATGTGCAAACATGTAGGAAAGGCAACTATATTAAAGAACATTTGAAAATGGTTTCTAACCATTCTGAGGGTGTGGAGAATAAACTTCTAAAAAAGGAGTGACAGGAGATTTCTAAGTTTGAAAACAATTTTGTCTGAGCATCTGCATTCTAATGCATTTATTATAATAATGCTAAATTATAAACACATTGTCTATCTGTTCCCACTGAAGATATCTTGAAAATTTTTAATAGGTGGTGTTAATTGCACATATTCACAGTCTCTGGAGAGTCCTTCTGCCAGTATCTGTCATCTTCTGGAAGTGCCAAGCACTGAGGTATTCAAAATTTATTCTGTCTCTTTCATGACTTGCAGCCCAAATAGAGACAATAAGTTGAACTTTTCCTTCACCAGCCTCTAGTAATGTAGCCTCTTATTTACCCACGACTGCAGGCAATTAGATAACATATACCCGTTAGGCTGCATTTTCTGGAACACAATAATTCTGTGCAGATAGGTTTAGACATTGCATTCCTTACCAACGTTGTCTTCCCATTTCATGCTTTTTTACTATTTTCAATGCATCAGAAAAGATTTATGCAGATCATGAAGAGGCCGTAAAGGAGCAAGTTGTATGTGTTAAAGAGGGACATGACAGGAGTGTGGACTGATATTTTTACAGTAGATGTGGAGTGAAAAGATGGGATTTTGATTTAAAGAGGAAGTTATGTCAAGGTTTATTGACATATAAGTGCCTGGCAGAAAGTATGTGTAAAAGATTACACTGCAAGCTGCAGGTAGCAGTTGAATTCTTCATTCTATGGGAAAGAAAACAGAAGATTGGTTTTCATGACTTTTAACATGTGAAGCCAGATGGAGGCTATCTAAATTTATCACTGTAAAGCAACAATTACTAATCAGTTCTGTAACTTCCATTGCCACTGGACCAGGTGCCTTGTGTTATGATGCTGAGGCTGTCTTGGGCTGGGATTATAGTGAATATTACCAAATAAAGCTAAGACTTAACATTTTATCCCAAACTCAAGCTGATGGCAATCTTTTAACTTTAGCAGGGTCATTGTCAGCTAAGTATGGCTGAAAGAAGAATGCTGGTCCAGGCACGATTTGAATTAGTACACAGATGAAAGACTGCATAACCCCTTAGCAGCCACTGAGAAATCCTCATTCCTAGTTTCACTGCTCTAACAGTTTTCTATAGCGAAAGGTCAGCAACTATTACTGAAAGTTCTTCATGCTGTAGTCCTTCATTTTGCACAGGATCACTTTTATTTTTCTTTGTGCTTGGACTAAAAATCTCAACAGCAAGTCATTGTGACAGTAATATATTTGGAGGAAGTTACAGCGTGCAAAAACTGCTCTTAGGAAGATGAAGAAAGTTACCTGGACTATTAAATAATCCTATGGTGTTTGGCTTTATTCATACCTGTCTCTATGGAGTGTCAGTTGTCCTGCTGTCTACATGAAGGATGAATGATAAGCCCTTGATATCAGTTTGAGGTAGGAAAAGTGTTGCTACCTGTTATCATTACAAACCATAGTGAATGACTAACAGAGAGAACAATGCTTTGGGCTGTATCTGGATTTCATGTGTTGAAGAAGTTCAATGCTAAGTCATTTTGCCCGCTTAGCTGATACTTGAATCATAATTTATTCCTGAAAGTGGAATGTATTTATTATTATTTTTCTAACAGTTTTCTAAATATCTGCTTTAAGTTTAGGATAATTCTGAAAGTAGAATAAACCTTATTTGACTTGTTTGCTTTGCTTCCTCCAATTGACATTTCCAAGCTGATAAGGCACAGCAATCATACTTCCCTGAAGATCTCAGTGTTATAGAAAGGCATATTACTTAGCCTTTAGATGCAGTTGACCTTATGATGAAATGAGTAAGGAGAGAATTAATGCTCCTTAATTCTCCCTCTGATCATCTAAGGAAACTCGCCACAGCACTTTTTTTTTTTTCCTTTATGCTAACTCTTTCAATGAATTACTGAACTGAGTTCTAAGTGTTGTTTTCAGTGTTCCAGTTGTGACATCTGATTATGAGTAACTGTATGTCTCATGGCTCTTATCAGTTATGATATCAATTTACTGGTGGAAAAACAGTAGAAAATTCAAAATATAAAAACTTGAAAGCCATAATCTTGGCAAATACAGGTCAAATTAATCAATCAGACAACTTCTATACATATCTCCATATAATACCACTGTCATTGGTACTGCCTGGCTGCCTCTTAGTCCCTAAGTGTCTGTATGCCACCATGTAGTGTCTGTACATGCCATCAGGCCCATACAGAACCATGGTTAATGAGATGCTCATTAATTGCACAAGACAGATTTTAACTGACAGCTCTGAAAATGGGATTCTTAAATACAGCTGGAGGGGGTCTGCACCGTGTCAGCATAGCCCCAGACTTTGGCTGTGCCTGAGGTGTGCTTCAGCTGGATGTAGCGTTTGCCACAGCCCAGGAACCTGGTGTGTAAATGCCAGTGTGTGTACAGAAAAGTGTACTGCACGGAGCAGATTCAAATCTTTACTTGGGCATGATTTAAAGTAGGGACTTGAACTTGCATTTTCCATATAAGACAGGAATGTCTTAGATATTCAGAGATGTACAGTTTGGTGTTCCAGGCAAAAAATGAGTGGTTGTCCCCAGAGAGGGCAGTAGCTTAGCTTGAGCTGAAAACCTTTTCCTGTGCAATCAAGTCTTACATGGCTTCTGACAATCTCGTAGAGCAAGTTTCTGGCCTCCCCTCACACTGTGCCATGCTGGGGAAAGGAGAGGCTGGGGATTATGCTACGTTAGCATGGAATTATGTTCCATTGTGACCTGTCACTAATGGCAGAAGGTTTAGCTGTCTGGTAATCAGCTTCCAGACATGACCAAGAACATCCCAGAGCTAGGCACTGTCTGAGAAACATGTAGTAACCTCTGCTTGTGCCTGTGTAGTGCTGGGGATCCTGCCAGGCATCAGGCTTAGTTTGTGTTTGGCTCCAGTTGGTAGGATGGAGCTGTAAGGCCTCTGCTGTGCTGTACTTGGACTTTCTGCCTGGGCAGCTCAGTCTGTAAAAGCACTACTTGCTAGTGCCATATTTTCTTTTTTTGCTGACAATTAATATTAAAAATAGCAGTAATGTATTCCACCACTATAAATACATTAATAACCAACTAAGTAAATACCTGTGCTAACCATGTTCATTTAATATCTTTATTGGTCTTAGATGAGGGGGAGTCCTTGATCCTTTGATATGGGTTCTTTTTGGCGTGGCAGATCCACATACCAGTTTGTGTCATGACTAATTTGCTTTGCATGGTCCCTGTCTGTGGCCTTCTCAGGCACATTTCCCAGTCCTTCCCCCTTTCCAAACTTCTAAACACCTTTGTCTGTCTCTCATATTTGTCTGCTGAGAACGATTCTTGCATAAGCCATGGGGCAACCTCCTGAGAAACAGGAATTGCTGATAGTAGTTTCTTGTTACAGAGATGAACAGAGTGATTTCCAGGAAGTTGTGGCAGCTCCTAGAATACTGATGGGCCATTTTTTAAATCACATTCATCTCTTTTCTCCTCCAGTTCTTTAGTGACTTGACATTGTTTTCTAATGGTGCAGGTGTTTTTGGTTTTGTTTAGCACAGTGTCAGAAGCTGTCAGCACATGATTCATTGATATAATTTTGTGATTATATTATATGCGCAAGGAATTATAGCAAACCATGAAGCCTGATATGAGTGGAGAGTGAATGGCAATGAAGAGGCACCAGAAGGAACAACAGAAAAATGGCATATATTGATGATACCTATATTAGCAGGTCTTCAGGATCTCAGTGCATCCATATACAGATTCTCGGGAGACCTGGAAGTCAATAAACATTAAGTCTTCATAACTGCTGGATGAGGAACAAGTGTTACACTTCCTTCATAAAGAATACAGAAAAGCACATCCAAACCCATCATGTCATCACCAACCTAAGGACAGCCCAAGAGACATGATAAGGACTGAGGAGCTGGCATCCCTCACCTTTTGTATCACCTAAGACAGACATACTGAGCACCTGGGTACTGGTTCATTGTTTTAACATAGCTTATTCTGGATTGGGAGTTAATATGGACTCACTATCATGTATATAGACATGTATATCATTTTAAATTGCTTAAATTCATGTTCTGCAAACTATAAGCCCATTGTCAGATACAGCTGACAGATATAGCATGACCAGCAAAAGCAGGTTTGACAAGAAAAGTTTATTGCTGAACTGTAGCTATGTTGGAGAAATGTAGTAGGAATAATTAATTTTTACCAATCAGTGTAAAAAGTCTAAGAATCTGAACTAGTTAGGTACCATGGCATTAACACTAGCCTTTCATTTTGATCATTTTGTCGTAAAAGGTCTTCTTCAGTACTCCCTCTGGATATATTAATGGTGTATTTAATTGTGTATGTGTTATGCACTTCAGGACTGATGGCTCTTTTAGGTAACTTCTCGTGTAACTTCTCTAACTTTTTATTAAAACCACTATGTCATATCCATTGTGTGTCTTCCTGTAGTTGTGTTTTCAGCTCACCAGTACAGACAGCTAGAAAAAGAGCATTGATGGCTTTTACAAGAAAACTTTGTGATTCTTCTTGTCTGTTGAAGCAGTCACAATGGTAAAACCTCAGATCACTATGAAGTACTGTATTATTTCTGTACTACATTCTGTATTATTCACTTATTTTCCAAATTCACTTATTATTCAAAAACACAGGATGAAAATTGTATGTTGCTTTTGTTTAGCCGTTTAAATTTGGTTTATATTTTTCCTCAGATGAAAATGTTCTTTATGCAGGCCTTATAAAAAGCACAGTATATTTTCTGGTGAAAAGTTTTGGGTGCCAAACTCCAACCCAACATCTTCCCAAGATGTTTAACACTTGTGCAACAGGATTCAATGTTTCTCAGGCCAGTTGCCAGATTCTTGCAGATGTGAATGCCTCATAGAAAATATTTGATAAATATATTTGATAGATTTGATAAAATATCAACCCTGTTCCTGGATTTTACAACCTGTAGACAGTGGTGATGACAGATCCCATGGCCTGATTTTACCCCAGCTGGTAGTCAAAAGGCTCATGCTGACTATGTGCTTGCGCAAAATGTAACCAGAGTGACCAGTGATTGATTTCTCACTACCTCACCAGTTATAATAGGAGTGACGTGCTTAGATGCTTCCTTTGTTTCAAACCACTTTTTCAGCACAGTACCCAAGCCTGGCAAATGCAGCTTTACTACAAACATTGTAACTCTCCATCATGTCTACCTGAAATAATGCTTAAGTCAGTGATTAATGTGTAGCCTTCCCTCTCCTGGTCAGGTGTGAAAAAAATGAAACTCCCATGACCACTGAAGTGAGTGCATTATCAGTCACACATACCAAGACCCCTGGACTTTATAAATCTCTTGCAGAGAGAAAACTGACCACCCAGGTCCCACCTGTCCTGCAGAAGGCAGCAGCATCTGGCCAGTGAAGTGTTCTGCCACAGCTGATTGAACAAGCAGCTGTATTAAGCACCAGCTGTCAAGTATCATGCTGCTAAAGTTTGCCATGTTTCCTCTGTCATTGCTACACTTTTGTCTCTTAGTACAATGGTCTGTGAGAAAAAAAAAAAAAAAAAAGAAGCGCGCCTTGAATATCACATCCAAGCTCTCTCACTAAAAAACCAGCCCTTAAAAGACACAATTGCAGCCCCAGAACTAGCAGTAGATCTCACTCTGTTCTTGGAAAGAAAACACTTTTTCTGTTAAAAAAATTCCTGTTTTCTTAGGACTTCTCAGATGATTGACCTTGAGCTGAACCTGGTAATGGGCAGGGAGCTGCACTCTGTTCCAGTCTGCCTGAGGTTGTGATGTTGGCTATGGGAGAGGTGGAGAGAATCTTTTCCTAGTCATGTGTATTAAGGAAATGGGGTTCCAGGAGTTGGCAAAGAATAACAAGGACTATACAACCTCTGCACCCAGATGGACCCAGGTATCCTGCATTTGTCCCAGTTTCCATATAGCCCTGCTGCATAACCTTGGCTCATACTGCTGTGATAGACCTATGAGAAATATGTCAGAAAGGTAAAATTTTAGATAGAAGTAGAATTGTGGAGACAGGTTTATTAGCTGTTGAAGCATTTACAAGGAAAACACATCTGTGAAAGGTGTGAAACCTTAAAGGAAATACCCAAGGAGACTGGTCAATCATAGTGTCAATGAATTGAATCATCATTGTTATTGGTGTCGATAGAGTTGATGGGGGATGGTGGCTCTGCAACACCTAGGATGCCTTCCAGATAGCTGCAGAGGATGAGCTGTCCAAGCCTGCAAAGGCTTTTTAGGACTGGTAAGCGTGCTAATGCCTAATAACTAGGCATTATAATCTATCTGGTTTTTAATTTTAAGCATGTGTATTCTGCTCAAAAAGACTATGCTCAACTGAAGATGTCCAGAACTGACCCTGAAAACATACCAGAACAGCCAAGAACACAAAACCTGGAGGTCAAATAAGTGACTGTGAAAAAGCAATGCTAGGCTTCAGGCTGTGGAGAAGCAGGAAGCTGTAGCAGTTTAGCCTGGAGGAGAAATGAAGAGGAGGAATTACCAGCAGTTTTCCACCATAGTCAGGAAAAGAGGTAGTGAGGAGTCATACCAAAAGTCCCTCTGTATTAGAACATTGTGTTTAGCATGGTAGACTCTTGGCATGCTCAAACTGTGCACTTGAAAGATCCCTCTCTGTTGTCACAGGTTCACTGTATTTCTTTCTGCTAAGAGCATATTTCTCCTAAATACTAATAATCCAAAATACTAATTTTTCTTTGTTGCAAAGCAGTAAAAACAGAGGAAGGTACTTCCAAAAGACCCTGATGCATTCTGTCTCTGGCTACATGGTAGCCACAGAGGTTCTCTAAAGAGTACGGAAAAGGTAGATATTTAAACAGTTTGCAAATTCCCAACAGAGGAAAATTCATATTCATAGAGAATATGCATCATGTCTTAACTCAGTGTACTGCTTGCCAGTCAAGGATGACAGAATTTCACTTTATTTGCTACAGATGTTTACGCTGCGGCTTTACACACTTTCTTATTACATGTTTTTCTTAATCTTACTGCTCCCCAGGTTAATTCCAATGCTTATTTAGTTACTTCTTGTAAAGATTAGTGGCTTACATCTGGAGGGTCTCCTGTAAGATACTTGCACAGCTGTCTTAAAATTGGTTCTCTCTAGCAGTTGTTAGAATTAAACAGTACCTGAGAAGACAAAAATGTATTTCTCATGTCTTAATATTCCTCCTCATTCAATAGTTACTAATAATTAATGTTGCTAGGTATTTAAGATACTTACATTGATATCCCTTGTTATTGACTATTAGATAAACTTCAACAAGTTATTATTGTCAGTTTACAAGCACAACATTTATCTTTTTTTACCTTAATTTTCTTAAGTTTCACTATTCTTGACACTTCTGTCTAATGCTTTGTCATTTTCTAAGAGTTAAGAAGCAGCTGTTAAGTCACCTTTTTAACTTGTAAATGTGTTTCTTTATGTTGGTCTTGTTTTAGTTTTTAAACTCTTTAATTTCTGAAAATCTTAAGTCCATAGGTTTTCTGGTTTTAGTTCAGATACTGAATTTCATTCACTCATATTGTCCTTCATTTTCAGATTTCCATGATATGCTGTTCTCATGTATTACGCACGCATGTGATAAATAAAATTTCTTGAAAATTCATTAGAAGTTATTGTGGCAGAATATTTCTGATAAGGTTTAGACCAAGATGGAAAAGAATTCCTTCTGAAAGAAAACATTTACCATTTGCTCATAATGAATTGCTAGAAACTTATAACTGTGATTTCTTTCTCTATGGTTTCAGACCATGTGACCCTTGTTTCCGCAATTTATGATCTTTAAGGATAAGTATGTTTTACTTGTCCAGAAAATCTAACATTTTCTGCAACTGCCATGGACTGTGACCATACTATTCCATTTTCTTTCTGAGTACTGATAGATTTATACTTCTTTTATTTTCATTACTGAGTGTGTAATTAGAAAAAGACCTTGAATATGAATATAATAATATCACTGTATTATTAATGTGAAAATAATTTACTTGCTTTCTGGGGATAATGGAGATCTTATTTGATTTTTAAATTATTAAAACTTACCTACAATGCAGATACTGGCTAATGGACTTTGTTATTAGTTTTCCAGACAGTGTGAACTTTTAACTATTACAAGACTCTGGTAAGGCTTGTAGTTAATTGCTTCTTGTCAAGAAGAAGACTTTGTGGTGTATATCCCCAAAAGTACATTTCAGACCAATAATGAATTAATTTATTATGACCTTCCTAAACTCAGATTCTGGGTTAGATTATATAATTTAGTGCCAGAAAGGGACTTCTCTTTTTAAACTAAATTCAATAAGAGAAACTTCTTTTTAAGCGTTGGAGGTGGGAAGGATGCCATATACGGTATGTGATAAATCATTATGCTTTCAAGACAATGGTTTGAATCCAAAGAATTAACCAAAGAATAATTTTGATTTTTCCATGAGAATCATAGTTTATCTGATCAAAGTGAAATTACAAGGTGTCACATCTGTGCTGCATTATACTAACTTAAAATCAGAGAATGCATTTGTTTTAGTGTGAACTCATTAATATAAACTTCTTAACACACTAGCTAGAGCTAGTTTACTAGTTGTTCTCTCATGCATGAGAACATGCTTTCATGTTTTTAGTATCCAGTGGAAGATAGATACTGAGAGTAAGAGAATGAATACCCTTCATTAGTAACTAACAGTCTTTGGAAACAAGGTGTGAAATTACCAGCAGAGTACAGAGGCAGGACAGATGTACAGATTTACTAGGGCAGGGAAACAAGCTGTAGCATCCCTCTCAGCATCATCCAAGGAGTTTCTCTGCCCTATGATGTCATTCACACTGCTTCTAATCTGAATTTGAATTTATAGATAATTAAGTGCATCTACTTATAGTTTATAAAAGGTTGAGGCTTCTTCAGATGAGCTTTGTGAAGTACAAAATATTTTCTAAAGGTGGTTAAAATATCAGGTACATTTGGATTCATTCTACCACTATCACAGAAATAATTTTCACATCAACTCCAGTCATGAAATTATCTTGCTTTTCATGTTGGTGAATAGATGTTTAGAGGAGGGACACAAAAATAATCAGAGGGATGAAGCACCTGTCCTATGAGGACAAGCTAAGAGAATAGGAGCTGTTCATCCTAAAGAAAAGAAGGCTCCAGAGAGACCTTACTGTGGCTGTTCAGTACTTAAAGGGGGTCTACAGAAAGATAAGGCAGATTTTTTTATCAGGGCCTGTTGTGATAGGACAAGGGGTAGCAGTTTTAAACTAAAAGAGAGTAGGTTTAGTCTAGATACAAGGAATAAATTTTTTACAGTGAGCATGGTGAAACAGGTTTCCCAGAGAAGTGGTAGATGCCCTTGGGAATATTCAACGTCAGGTTGGATGGGGCTCTAAGGACCTGATCTAGTTGAAGATGTCCCTGCTCATTACAGCATGGTTGGATTAGATGACCTTTAAAGGTCCCTTCCACCCGAACCATTCTATGATTTTATGATTGTATGTTATGTCTCCTAGAAAGGTTACTGCCATAGCAGTCAGGAAACCTGAATCATACTCTTTATCACTGATTCACTGATTTTTTTTTTCCATGCCCTTGGCAAGTCTTTTTGACTTCTTGTGCCTCAGTTTCCTCACTGATACAGTTTATAGTCTCACTTGGATTGGAATTGCTATTCACTACATGATGGCAGAGCATCTTACAGAACAGATCTGACATTCGGAGTACTGGGTGAACTAGTCACATCAGAAAAAGATATAATTTGAATTTGACCATGGTCACTGTTATTGAGTGTACACATACTGTGCAGGCATGCAGGATAATTTTCCTTATATTTGCCCCTAGGAAAAGACAAGCAGACAGTTATGACAGCATATTTAGCTGCAAGATCATCCTAAGTTCACCTGCAAAAATCTTTTCAGCTGGTGTTACTTGGAATATATATGTGAATGTATATAGATATAGTAATGGATATATATGTATGTGTATATCTTTTTTTATGAGATAAAGAGTACGATGATATTTATAAAATGTTACTGTCATAAACAGCTGTTTGGTGTGGTTTTCTTCCTTGGTATTAAAACTGTTTTGTACTGAGAAAATGTCAATTCATGCACTTGTATCTCTTTCTGTCTTAAAAAAAGACACAACCCAAAAGCATGAAATATAACTTTGTCTGCATATTTAGCAGAAATGTGTCCCTTTTTGCTTCAGAGACAAGGACTTGCAGAGTTCAGATTTCCTAATATCTATGCTTTTATAAAACATTTCAGAGGTCTAGTGCTCTGCCTTTCTTTTCTCCATGCCTCATTGTACTAAAACGAGGTATTATGTCCAACTGCAGTCTTGCTTCACAGTGGTCCACATCACAGTAACAGATGTCAATGTGTAATTCTGTCTGTAGCCTTAACTGATGACAATGCTCAATGTAGAAGTACATTTCAGGGCACCGAAGATGGACCAAGGATTCTTATTCTTCAGGGAAATTGTTAATTTTAAACTTATTTCTTTCCTTGTGTCTATATTTAGTGTAAGAACAAATCATTTTCATATAATTTTCTGTTCTGGTTACAATCTTAAGGGTGTCAAGGGAATGGATAAATGGATAAATGTTCTGCTATTTTCTCTTTATTATTATAATTTTTCTCACAAGATTGAGAAAAAAGGGAGAATGTAATGAGAATAAAAATGCACGGTATTGAAGCATTAAAATTTGGTGATAATTCATCCCTGTGACAGACTACAAGTACAGAATTCAGTGTAAGATATATTCATTCTCCTGACAAAACCTGTAGAAGGAGTAAGAAATGGTATAAAAGTAATTTACTCTTTATGACAATCGTCCTAAGGCAGCAGTCTCATGTCATCTTAGAAATGTCCCTTGTGACAACATAGCTGTGGTTATTTTATTCAAAGGTACTCATCAGGTCGGATTTATTTCTAATGTGTGGAAACAATGCTAGATTTTGTGCATAGGTCATTAATTCTACTTTAAGAATATGAATATCAGTTTTTCTGTCAGACTATTTAAAAGGAAAGGATGTCTTCACTCCGAATTTCTAGTTGTTGATGATATAGGAGTTTTTTATGATGCGATCAAGCAAAACTAAAAACAATCAGGTTTTGACTTTTCCCTGTGTGGGTTTAGTTCTGAAGTACTGTATTATTTACATCAATGAGAATAGTAATGTTTCAATTTAGAACTCTGTCCCTTGATTTAATCCCACTGCAGGTACCAAGATGTGGAATAGTACATTTTTTCCTAGCAATGTTGGCATGAGCTTTGTGAGCTTGAAATATGTCACTTGAAATTACCTGTTCACACAAAATTTAGCAACAGTAAATGCTCAAATAAAAAACTATTAGAGCACAGAGCATTATCTCTTTCCCTAAATTGTTTCAATTGAGTTTAATATAGTTTTACTGAGAAATTGTCCCAGGAAATTTCCTGTTAAGTGATTAACCAATGCAATAGACTTTAGTTTTAAACAGTATTTTCCCTGTGTTAGAAATCTCAAGGTGCACTTCCAGAAACGTTTAGGCACTAGAAATGCTGTAATTGTCCGGGTGGACGATGCAGCTGCTGTCTGTTCAGTCATAGTTTGCACAATGCTGGTGAAGCTTTTTTTGTTCAAAGACAGAGGCTTACACAGACCCTGGACTAAGAATGAAGGGATAGCTAAGCTGTCCTTTGGACAGAGTATCAAGGAGCTGGAACAAAGGTGTCCTTAATGTCTATCAGCCAAAGCCTACCTCAGACTTGCAGAAAAGCGGAGATTGTATTATCTCACTGATGGTTGTCATGAGACTAATTTGAAAGAAATCTAAATCTAGTCATCTGTCACCCTGAAGGATCCATGTAGTAAGGTATTTAAAGTAGCTAAGATTAGAGCAGCTTTATTTGCAATTTAAATGTGCTACAGACTGTTTTTTGCAAGCGTATATGAGAGTCCTAGGATGCGAAGTGTAATTCAGTGGGGGGTTATAACTGAATTGTGTTAAGGTAGTATTTCTCAAGCTATCTTTTTTGCCCATATTTGGCTTTCCCCCACATCTAGTTTTTAAGGGAAGGCTGAAATGTGTGTACACAACCACCAACCCACAGCATGCTCTGACTGCTCTCTCTGTAGACCTGGCACAGTGCTGGTGTGGGATGGCTAGTCTGCCTTCACTGTGCTTGGGCAGCTTCTGCAGGCAGTGCTTGCTCTAAGTGCGTCTAGAGCCAACACCCACGGAAGAACATGTTTATGTATTACACTGGGGTTAAACAAATTAAACACAGGCCATGTGAAAAGGTGCAGGACTGAAGATCTCTGTATGGTGTGGGGAAGCACTTTCCTCTAACACCTTATTCATGGGCAGGAACAGGGGTTGAAATGTACCTGTTTGCAGATTGTTCTGGAGGGGTGACACTAGGCTAGTCCTTCCTCAGCCAGCATCTTATAAAGAGCCCTGTGCTTGGGCTGTTGGTCTCCCTGCTCACTGCAGAGGATTCAGATCAGAGAGATCAGAAGATTCAGGAGTCTGGATTCCAAGTGGTTAAAAAACTGCAGTGCTCTGTGGTTTTTTGGGGATCTGATTCCAAACTGCCATTGGTTCCCATGAACACACCAGGCAGCATTTACAAGATAGGAAAACACTATTTAGAATCACAAATAATCAATTTCCCTTCTCTTTACTGCTTTGTGAGGATGACTTGAAGGATTACGATAGCGCAGGGTCCAAACACAGATTAACATAGTTTTCTTTCCTAGTTAGCAAACCAAGGTACTCTCATCTCTCTCCTATCACAGGCTCTTCTGCTCTCATTCTGGGGCATGGCAAACCTATCCTGGGTTCTTTAACTGTTGTGAAGTATACCAAGTTCTAGATACTGTAGCTGACAAAATACTGTAAACATAATGTTTCTCCTCAGTATGGGTGGTTCTAAAAATGATTATCTTTGTACAAGTACTACAGATTCAGTTCTATCCTACTGGAATTACAAGCCTGCATGGTAGGAACAGCATCAAGTAGAAAACATTGATAGAAAAGATTCATCCACCATTATTTGAAGAAGGGAGGAATTTTAATCTAAGAAAAAATCTATCTGGGTGCTATCAACTTAACAAGGTTATTTCAATAAGTCCAGTCTCACCCCACTATGCTGAGATCATTGAGTGGTCCAGTACTGCTCAGTCACTCAAATGTACACCTCATTCATGCCTTGCAGGCTGCCTTTGAGGAAATTCTGGTCCTGGCACCACCAGCAATTTTTAAGATATGCTCAGGCACATCCCTGTATCCCCAATGCTGTTCTTGTTTCTCCACCATAAAGTGATGACAATTATGCCTAGCTACTGTCCAAAATATTTATCTAAAAGCTTTTCCAATTGCTTTAGATAATTAATTAGTAAAGTTTCTTCATCATTTTTAATGTAGTCCATGTATTACTATTCTTCTTTATAACCAATATGTTCTTTCAGCTACAACCTCCAAGCATCAGACTTATTCAGTAACCAAAAGCAGAGCATAGGCAGTACAGTAAAGCATGGAGCACATGCATTAGAGATCACATCAAGGATAACTTAGGACAAACAATTGGCTCAGGTGCCAGAGAAAAACATAATGAAAAACAATGAAGTGAGAAAAGGGCATTCAGCAGGGCAGAATATTTATCCCCCAATTATAGCAACATGCTGTTTAGTTTGGTAACTATAAAACCCATGTTGAACTAGGATGCATTTCTTTTCCAAGAGAGAATAAGTTTGTGTTAACAATAAATGATCATTGCTTTTTAACAGTGCAGCAATTCTAATCAGATGCCAGAATGAAGACAAAGGAGGCTGAGTTTATTTAACTTCTCTCATGTAAACAAGGGGTCATAATACAGCAACACACTAGATTTTAGATTTCAAATGGCAGTCAATGTCTGTCTTCTACAGAGTTAGAAATAATGTCAAACCGTCTTTCAGTCAGATACTAGCATATACGAAGAAACTAATGATTGTGGGAAATTGTTACTCAGTAAAGCTTAGAACTGATGACCTTAATTTCTTGGTAGAGATTAGATACTAGAAGAATGATAATTTTAATCTCAAAACTTCTCCAAAATCCTACTAACAAGAAAATGTTATAATGAAAACCCATATAATCTAATCATATAGTCAATAATAATGAAAATATTTCTGTTCGTCTTCATAAAAATGGGTTAGATATCTCAGTGTCTCTGTATAGAAGTTGCCAGCTAAGTGCATTTTTTTTTTCCTGGAGATCTGTCAAACCTTAACAAAGCAGTATGTTCCTTCTGCGTGAGATGAAACAGCTACACTGCCAGTAAGAATATGTCAACATGGTAAATTTTCGCCTCTCTGGAAGTGGGCAGCTTGATGATTGCAGCCTGATTGTGACACCGAGGAACATTACTGTCGACTCTGCTACCTCAGATCAGAGAGGAAACACAAAGGTATGTCAGCCTGGATAATCTTTTAAACGGCTTTAAAATGCAGATGGTGGTTTCCCCCTCTTGGAAGACAAATTGCATGTCAAAGGTATCACTATGCACTAAATAGCTGTGTGTGGTAGAATGCTTTTGCCTCTGTTCTAATTTGGTTCTGGTATAACAAATGCACATACTGAATAATTTGGATTTGCACTTCCTGTATATTTCCTTGTTAGAAGGTTTACAGGTAGGCCACTTGCATCAGCAGCTGCAGAGACATCTCCCAAATCTAGTCCCTCACAGCTATCTCCTTGCAAGGGCAACATTGCTTCTTTTATATGTCCATTAGCATGTCTGTCACAGGGGAGATGCTGTGAGCGTGTTTTCATTGCTGGTATTCTTATTTTTAAGGTACCTTAAATAAGACTATTTTTCTCCTAAGAAGAAAGACTTCTTGGAAGATATTAGAAATGCCTTATTTAATGTTACGCTCCAAAGAATACAGTAATAATTATGTAATAATATTTTGTAGTTCTGTAGAAGTTTTGTTTGCTATTCTTAAAGTGCCATAAAACCATTTTCTAATGTATGACTTTAGACAAATCACAGATATCACAGGTATCACAGGGTGTCAGGGGTTGGAAGGGACCTTGGAGATCTTTGAGTCCAACCCCCCTGCCAGAGCAGGATCATACAATCTAGCACAGGTCACAAAGGAAAGCATCCAGGTGGGTTTTGAAAATCTCCAGAGATGGAAGATCTCCAGAAATGGATAACCACAAATCTAGGCCTGAATATCCTGCCTTTTGTGTTGGCTTTGCCCTTGCAGAAGTGCTAATTTCAGTAAAGAAAATGAGGCTTTATTTTTTCCTGCCTGGTGGAGGGACTGGCTTCCTCAGATCCCTGCCTCTGTCCATCCCATAATTCCAGGGAGGGCTGGAAGGGCAGTACAGGCAGTAAAGCCTGGGGACATCAGTGACACAAAGTGTCAGGGCATAAGTCCTTGTGTGAGAGAAGGGGAGATATAAAGATTTCCCTGGGTTTTCTAGGCAGTAGTAGCCCTCAAATCAGTGCCTTACTGAGCATGAATGAATGAAGACATCACAGAGAGCAAAGCTGTGCAGGCACTTTTTACTTCAGTTACAGTAAACACTGTATGGTGAAGATGTGGCCAAGTAAGAGCAATCTGGAGACAGCCTTCATTATCATGAAAACAGCTGGGTGTAAGCAGCCCCCATAGAACTCTGTGCTCTTGTTTTCTAGATACTGCTTCTGGGAACATTTGCTATGGTTGCAGCTCTATCTAACTGTGGGGATAGGGATGGGGTAAGGAAGTATTGGGGATGTATTAGGATGGTGAATCTTTAAGAAATTCTAGCACAGTTGTTCACACCTGTATGCAACACTGGCTTCGCTAAGGAGTTTTGTGCAAAATGATATGGGTTCACATTGTATGTGACATAAGGACCGCTGCATGTCAGAGAGGCTGCAACTTGGCTTGGATTTGATGCTAGAAGAAGCAGTTATAACAGCAAGGCACACCAAGAGCATCACAGTGTCAGGTGTGGACATGCCTGTAGGCATCCACATGTTGAACACCCCACCGAAAAAGTTATAACCTGCAGATGTTTCAGGAAAACTCAATGTGTCTGTGCTTTCCACTCAGGACCTTACACACACACTTTAGATACAGATTGTAAGAGTGAAAATCTGTTCCTAGAAATATGTTTTGGCAGGAGAAGCTGAGGCTCATCATGGCCAGGAGCCACCTCACCCTGTAATAGGAGTCAACGTACCCACTGGAGGGATCCTACATTGTCAATACCAATTTTCTCAATGGAACAGCTTGATTTCCTCCCATTGTGCTTGTAATAGCTTAAGACTCAGTATAAGAAATAGGTTTTATTTCAACAATCACAACATTACAGAGATCTTTCAGTCTTGCTCATTGTTGCTGTTAAATTCAGAACACATAAAGAGGCAATAATAGGGTGATTTTTTTTCAGTGTAATTTACAGCTGCTGAAGGTGTGAGCCTCAGATGTGCAATTCTGATATAGATACTGATATTGGTGTGCTCTGTTAGAGGCTCAAGAAGTTTTAGCATGTTTATTTTCTCCTACTACCTTGAGCCTTTGGGAAACTATGTCCATTTCAAACCAGCTTGGGATAACTCTTGAACTTGCTGGAACTTTCTGTGTTTCCTTTCTTGTTCTTCATTCTCTAAAATTTGCATACATATGATTTTCTGTATTCATGTTCACCCTATTTTTTTAGGATTTGTTTCAGAACTTCTCCTCACTTTGCATGTTGCCAAGTAAATTGAAGAGAAACTACCTTGTTCTTGCTTAATTTAAGTTTTGCTTATTAAGCTCAGCCAGTTCTGAATACTAGCAATCTGTCACTTCTCTGCATAACCTAGAAATCAACATATTTAAATAAGCTCCTACAGACGTTACGTCAGCTTTTCTGAATTTCCTAGTGGAGGTTCATTAGCTGGCAAGAAGACTGCAGAAAAAGACCCCTCCTAGCCTATATTTTTTTATTATTTTTTTTATTTTTTTATTTTTTCCCCAGGATCATAATTGTTGATATACCAACATTTAATTGCTGTGGTTTATGTATTTATCTAACATCAGGAAAAAAATCCCGCTACTCATAACCCAATCTCAAATTCTTATCCTTCTTCAGAATTCTCCAGAAAGTATGTGCACTGGCATTTTGTATCAAGACATAAATGTCTTAGTCCAGGCTCCTTACTATAGGATCTCTAATTTGAATCTACACTCCTCAGTGTTCATCTCAGTGCTCTTTTGTCCAGTAATTAATTTGGTAGTTGGTGACCCCTATTTTTGTAACTTCTTCCTCAGCATTTCCTAAGTCAGATCTTTTACTGTTAGCAAGTCCAAATTTCTACAGCCCTAAGGAGGTCATTGTTCAGCTGGCAACATTTCTTTTGTTGACTGGAAAGCATTTGCTGATTTTCACCCTTGTTTTTACCTCCTCACTGTGAGGGAATTGATTTCAAAGGCCTGATTGCCTGCTTACCATCCATTACACTTTAAAAGATATATTTTTTTTTTTTACTAAATACACCATTCAAAGCAGTATTTTTACTATTATTATATATACTGAGGTCATAACAGCAGAATCACGCAGTTAGCTATGAAAACAGAGTCTGCACCATTTTCCTCACGAGTAATTCTATGCTTTGTGGCATATTTTGAATGTTTCTCTGGAACTTAAACAACTGTTGAGCAAGTGTTGTTTGATTACTACAAGAACAGGGCTTTTGGCAAGAATTAAGCTTAACATTGGCAAGTTGCTTGATAATTATTAGGGTGTGAAACTCAACGCAAATACATGCATTACACAGGGAGCTCAGTTTCAAACCACATTTACAGTTATGTGTTCTTCTTGGAAGTGATTCTAGAAGCTAGAGTTGCGCTATTTAACATGAAAAATAAAATTAGAATTGATAATATTTATGGGTGAAATATTTTAAAGTGTTAACATTAATTTAAAAAATAACCAATATGTGTAGGAGATCTTTGTCAGTTACATTTGTTGATGAAAATCTTCCTATTCCTTTCCTTTCTCTTCAGCTATTTTGCTATGATATTTGTTGAAAGTGTTTTCTTTTGGTTTTTGTGGGGGTTTTTTTTTGTTGTTGTTGTTGTTGTTTTGTTTTGTTTTGTTTTGTTTTGTTTTGTTTTGTTTTTATCTTCAGTGATTTAAGTGTAATTCTGTCCAGAAATTTCAGTGAAAACAACCATTTAAAATTTGGTGAGGGTTTGTTGGTTTTTTTTTGTTAAGAAAGATGACATGCATTTACAAAGAGAAAATGGAAGCATTTTCATCTTCGAATAGAAGGAAAATATCCTGGGTAAAATCTGAAGGAAAATACCATGAGAATAAAATGAAACTATCTAAGTATAAACCAGTCATTTTATACTGTTGTGCTGGTATGTGCAAAAAGCAGGATGTAATACTGGTATCCAGGAGAAGTTCTAATCTTGGAGTGCTGTTCTACAGACAATGGTGTCTGGACAAGGAAATTCACTGTTTGGTAGCTGCATGTCACTTGACAACACTTCAGTTTTGTCCAGTTGGGCATAACTTCTTGCATAAGGGCTGCTCCCACTTCTGGTTTCCTCCACCTTCCTCTATCCTGTGTCTTCCTCTTCATTCTGCCCCCACCAGAACCACAGTCATGTTTAACTGTGTTATCAATTACTCACAAGTGAGGAAAGGAGCATCTCTGGAAGATATTTAACCTCTTTTTTATTGTGATACTAGAAAACCTGGGTTTGGGTGTCTTTTTCTCTCTACTGGTTATTGGGTGAATAACTCAAATTTTGATGTCCCAATTTTTAAATATCTTAAGTTATAACAAATTAATCTTGCCCATCATCTCTGAAATCAGAAGTCTTACTCCTGGGAGAAGTTTACTGTTGTAGAGGAGAATAACGTGCTTCTAGTAAACAGGCTTTTGTGGATCCAGACTCTGCACATTAACAGGAATCACACTGCTACAGCATCACCAGGCTATCTAAAATAGCCTTTTGCTCTCAGAAAACTCTGATTTATCATCTTTACCTGGAGTTTGCAGATGTTTAGACTTTCACCATGAAAAAAGTTGTAAGGACTGTTTTCCTCAAAAGCTCAACAAACTAGTTTGAGAGATATAGTTTGTTCTGGTATAGAGGAAAATAAATAAATAAATAAAAATTTCTTTTCTTTTCTTTTCTTTTCTTTTCTTTTCTTTTCTTTTCTTTTCTTTTCTTTTCTTTTCTTTTCTTTTCTTT